>PQWD01009417.1:0-47288 GCA_019425675.1 Leucinodes orbonalis
CGTTAACTTAACGCGCTAGCCATAATCTTTCACGCATAAATTAATACTAAAAGTTTCTTCTCTTCTCTTAACGGCGTAATATCAGCTAGAATTATTAGCAACTAATAATTCATTTATTGACGTCCCATGTAGTGTAATGCATCAAATGATGGCTATGACACAATGGTTCTGGGTTCGAACCCCGCAGTATAGACTTTTGCTTGAACTGTCTGTATCTATTGGCCTGGGTGTTTAATGTATTACATGCATGTATTTACTACAAATACATAAATATAGTTACCCATGACACTAGCTTGTTTAAGTTGGGAAGGTGACGCTGTATGATGTTACTTGATACTTTTTTATTATATATTTTTGGTTTTTTAACTTATTAACCGCCAATTCTAAATACAATAAAACATCATATTGTGACATTGAATAAATATTTTACCGCGGCGGTAAGAGTTAAGGATGTGCTTATGTGCAGCAGTGTTACTTAGCTTCTGGTTAAAGTTGGAAAGTGGGCCTCTGTGACATTAGATGTTTTATTGTCTCTTACAAGTTATAGACTGCTTATATTCAGGTCGTCCTGAACTTTAGTCTACCTGAGTTATACGCACAAAGGATGAATCGTTCTCTATCAATAGTGTCATTGTACGACTTGGAAATGCCATGGATGAACGAAACTTGGAGGTTTTTGCTTTTAACAATTCGAAGGATACAATGAATTTGATTGTCTGCGCAAAGCACTTTCTTATCTTTTTAGTAATTTAATCAAAGCATACCTACTTGCTTTCAGTCGAGTTTTAAATGGCTAAAAATTTCCTTGCAGTAAAAAGAAATCTAAATGGATCAGTCATTGTGTCCTAATTAGGCTTTATTAGGAACAATTGAGAACTTCACGTGGGGGTGACAGTCGTAGGTGATAAGCCACTTTCATAACTGGTTAGTTGCGAATTCGAAACATGTAAGTTTGGCCGATAGTTTATACAAATATGTTCATTTAACTTCATGAACAACGATTTCATTGCTGGATTTTTTAACTTTCCCAATAAAATAATAGTAATGTATATCAATGCTTTAGAAGGTTACCAGAAACCTGTTGGCAGATTCCTTTTTTATTTTTTTATTTATGATGGGCTTTCTCTTGAGTATAGACTATCCTAGTGGAAGAGATGGAGCGAGCTTGCCCAGGAAAAGCCTATAACTATAAACCTGGAACTAATTCAGAAGAAGGACCAGTAATTTGATGAAGATTTTTGCTGACTGGCAGCTATCGGTGGAAGTATTTTGGGAGACTTCGATAGAACTTAAAAAGATGCTGATAAGCATCGAACTTTAGGCTGCAATGATGATTCTATTTCATAGTGCCTTATCTAAAAATGCCTACATCCATGTGAACCGGGGTCGGCTGAGCGACAATGCCTAGGGATGGGATCATTGATGCAGTGCCGGGTGATTTGCCTTGTCTTCGAAAAATGGCTATGTAGAAAGGTGCCTGACAGCTACGGCCGAGTGTAGGTTGTATAAGGTTGCACTCTGTAAATGTGTACTAGTTTTTTACTTTTGTATTAAATATTGCGATATTTAAGACAAAAGTTAAGAACGAAGATTGGACAAAGAAACTCGCTATAACTTTTCGAAAGCCACTCCGCCGATTTAGAGTCGTCGATTGACGTGACATTTAAACATAACCCTTGGAACACATGAGAAAATCTTTTAAATCTGACGCCTTTAGGTGTTATTGGCGTTCAAAAGGTTAACTAAGGTATTAGAAGGATGTAATCATCCACAATTTCAAAAAACGAGCCTCTGATTTGAGCTGAAGTAGGTGTTAAATTATCTGTGCTTAATATTTAACAAGATTTTCATCTTGTCTGTGTTAAATTTTAGACCCACTTGCTCGAAAATGTATATGTTTTTCAAATATTAACCAAATAAATTATGCCTAGTTACACAGTCATCATAATATCCTTAGCACTTGCCACAAACTATCGCAAACACTTCCCAGATATCTGCAAACATTCCTGCAAATATAGATAAGTGGGCCCTACAAAATGACCATCGAACTTTCAGTGGATTAAGCGGATATCCTCGAAAACCTTCTAACTAATCAATTATCTATGAAGTTGCGAACTTCGATGCCGATATTGAAACTGCGCCTGTTCCGTGAGATTATGATAACAGAATTATTCAAAATTTATAACTTTAAGTCGAAAACACAGGCCAAGTTGTTGTTCATTTATAAAAGGTTTAGACGAAGTTGAAGTGGCAATAGGTTGGTTACATATGTCACAGAACCTTTGTCTCTAAATTTAGTAGTACTAATACTAGGTGGTAGACTCGATACTGAGTCGTCTAGGTAGTTCCCCACAGTGCCAGATATCATCCTGTGAAACAGGAATGTAATGCACTTTTGTGTTACGGGATGTGGGTACTGTAGCTAGTGAAATTGTTGGGTTCCGTTCTGTCATGGTAAGGCGTATCACTTACCATCAGGTCAGAGTCCTAACCGTCCTGTAACTGAAATACAAAAAAATCTAGTTAAAGTGACAGTGGTCGTCACATATAGCGCAAAAAATTGTCTCTAATAGATTTACGGAGTTGAAGTGGGAGTAGGCGCGTAAACGTATGCCGCAGAAACCATGACTATAATCATATGTCTAGGCAAGTTAAAGTGGCAGTGGGCTGGTGACCTACATACATAGCAAAACTCTAATAGGCTTAGGCGAATTAGGATCGATACCGTATGTTGCAGAATTTATGGCAATAATTGATTTCGACAAGTGCCAGCAGGCTTGTAACGAATGTCTCATCATCGTCAGCTCATTATACATCCCTAATGAGGGGCACGAGCCTACTCGTAAAGGATGTAGAGACCTTAGTCGTCCACGTGTGCCCAGTCAGTGCGGTTTGCGGCCGACTTCACGCACAACCAGCTCATTATAAATTTCTTTTTAGGCGTGCGTAGGTTTCCTCACGATGTTTTCCTTCACCGTAAGAGCGTCGGATAAACGTACATATAATTTGAAATTAGAAAATACATTGGTATGTGGCGGCTGCACACTCTAGATCGGAAGGCAACACACCTTTGTGCACCGACGCTTATCAGTTAATCAGCATTAATATAGTTGTGGGGTGTTAACTACAACGCTCTTAAGATAAAAACGGCTGCACGTGACTTTCCGAAGCAGTAAGGGTTCGGATTTACGTTCGGCAACAATTTAATGAACGTCTATTGCGATTTATCTACCATAGTGCTTGCCACTATAGCAAATAAGAAGTTAATTTGGGTCTTATTCCTCAGGGAATGCACTGCCTTTTATATATAGAAGCATTAACTGAATAAAAGCCATTAAGCATTCCGCCAAGTAGCTTAGTTCAATTTTGAATTGGAAAACACCGATGCGCGCAGGTAAACGCGCGGGTGCGTAGTGACGTCACATCGGCCGCCACGAGGCGCCCACTTCGGGCGCGCACGCTTCCACTTCCGTTTCTACACAAAGCATTGCGGCTCCTTATTTAACACACCTTTAGCAAGCGGAATACACGTTGATTTTAATTATATTTTAACTAAGGCGCCTTAGTAAACGAATGGAGTTTCTGTGTATGGGTATATATGTATAAGAATCTGTATGACTATATAATCGATGATATGTTAATCAATAAACAGTCTTAGTTACGATCTCATCGTTTCAATACCTCTCCCGAACACCCATCCATACATGGCGACCCTGCCATTTTTGGGTTGGCCGCCGGTTGAGTTTCGACTTACGCGCATAATCCGCGTAAAATTTTAGTCAACAATGGATTTATTGCGGAGATTTGTGCAAGTCGGTCGTCGTCAACCTGATCGTCAAAAAACAACTACTTTTGGCTACCCAAAATGTGCAACTCTGGTGTGAATAAACCTGCACCTCCGGTGAATGAGGTGACCCAGGTGGGTTTCAAGAATACGGTAGAACAACATAAAGATTACTTCATGTTGGGTAATTATCATATGGAAATCCTAGTACTGCTGTTGGGACTAGTGGTACTTTTCCTGCTGGGCCGCTACATAAACAAATGCATCAACAAACGTGTTGAGAGGAGAGCCTTAGCGCAGACAATGCGACTGAGCCGAATCCGGGGAAGCAGCTTCACCACAATAACGAAGAAATGTGAGCGTTGTAAAAGTGAAGTGTATTACATATATTTATGCACGTACAAATAATATTTTCGTGCACAAAAGCGGCAAGTGTATGTATAAACAATCTCCAGTGCAACAATTTCTCGGTAACATGATACCATTGTTATTATATACGTGTTATGACACAGTGTGATTAAGGGTAAGCTTTTTATGTTTTAATTTAGAATATATGGATGTTAAATTGGAATCTTTATTCAATCAATTGTTACAATTCGTACTTATTTAATAAAGATAGGTCCAAATAGAAGACAGGGTGACCTTTTATTACGAAAGTTATCTGAAGCTAACTTATTGAGAGAAAATTATAACGAGTTAATAAATGAATTAAATGAGGGATCAGTTTTTTTAAGTGACGAATTAGAATTATTAAATATAAATAGTTTGTCTAAGAGGATCGAGGACTTATATAAGGATATATATAATTTGTGTAAGCCAAAAACTAATATTACACCAAAAATGGATTTTGATTTTAAAACAGCTTTCCATTTATGCCCACTTATGACAGATGAGGTAGGAGTCACGAAGCAGTTAATTGATGGCATAGATTATTATGCAACTAAATTAAATAATGAGGGAAAAAAGGAGTTGATCGATTTTGTCATTAAAAACCGTTTGTCGCAAAGCGCAAAACTTAAATTAGGAAAATCTTACAAAAATGTAACAGAGTTGTTAAAGGATATGAAAAATATGTTATTACCTATACAGTCGACAACAGCCCTTCAAAAGCAAATGCTATCTTTAAGACAAAATAATATGACAGCGGAAGAGTATGGTAGAAAGATGTCTGAATTGTTCGTCAATCTCACTATTTCGCAATCTCAAAACGATGAAAATAAATACGAAGTATTAAAAAGTATTAATGAAGAACAAGCTATTAAGCAATTCTCTGAGGGTTTGCGAAATCGTAGATTGAGCACGATTCTAATGGCTAAACATTTTGAACATTTAAAGGATGCTGTACAGGCTGCAGTAGATGGAGAGGTCCCAGACTCCTGTACCAATGGAGATCTGATGGCAATGCGGCCAAACAGAAAGCAGCAGCATTTTCGAGGTCGACATTATAACCAAAGGCAACGTGGTTATAATCATCCGGGTACGTACTATAATAGCAATAACTATAGGTTTTCACATAAGTACCCAAGTCAGCCACGGGGTGTTAGAGGAGCAATGAGAGGACACCGAGGCCAATCAACGTCACATTACAGGAGAGGAAAGTCGGTAAAGGACAATAATTCTGACTTCCAGTATATGCGAGCACTACACAGCACTATACAGTCAGAGCCCAAGCCTGGTACCTCCTCTGCTGAACCCCTGCAAAATCAGTTTTTTCGTGACTAACCAACATATTTTAGCTTGCAATAATGTATGTTATGTTAGAATACCAACAATACAACGTTATTATTATTGGTTAATTGATACAGGCGCATCTATTTCAGCTATCAAATACTCACATGTCTTAGAGCAAAACATTCCAATCCATAGAGGGAATATGATGATTAATGGATTAGGCGGTAAAGTTAGTGCAATGGGATACGTTAATATCAACTTGCAATTAGGCAAGAATACGATGAAACATAAATTCTATGTATTTGATTCATTGCCATGTAAGGCACATGGAATTCTGGGACAAGACTTTCTTGATAACCATGAGTCAGTCTTGAATTTCAAAAACAAAACTTTAACACTTTGGCCTTCTACAATAAACCAGTTGGAATTACCTTTAATATTAGAATCAACATTTAATACATCATTTTTCATTCCAGCCAGATCAGAGTCCATGCATAGTATAAACACGAGTATGACAGAGGAATGTTTAGTGTGTGCAAATGAGATCCAAGAGGGAATTTATATAGCGAATACGTTAAGTTCTCCCAAAAATGGGAAGTTATTAGTTCACATTTTAAATACAACCGATAAGGACTTGACCTTAAATGACATTCAACCAAGTATACAACGGCTTTGTGATTATAATATTTGTAACTACGGTTCCACTATTTCTAATTCAGATCGGGTAAAACAATTATTTAGTACTTTACAGTTGGAACATCTGAGTAAAGAGGAGAAAGTGTCAATTGAGAATTTAACTGCAAAATACTCCGATATATTTTATTTGCCGGGAGATAAATTAAATACAACTCCAATTTATAAGCATTCCATCCGTATGAAATCTGGCACAGATCCTATTTATGTTAAACCTTATCGACTGCCTTATTCCCAAAAAGGAGAAATTAATAAACAAATAGAACAAATGTTAAAAAACGGGATTATAGAACCATGTCAAAGCGAATGGTCTAGCCCAATACTTTTGGTACCGAAAAAATCGGACCCAAAGGGGGAGAGGAAATGGAGATTAGTTATAGATTATAGGAAAATTAACGAGTGTATTGAAAATGATAAATTTCCTCTTCCTAATGTAACCGAAATATTAGACGCTTTATCAGGTAGTATTTATTTTTCTCATTTAGACCTTTACCAGGGTTATTATAACGTAGAACTAGAACCAAACAGTCGCAAGTACACGGCATTTTGTTCCGGGCGATATCAAATGACTCGGATGCCCATGGGGTTGCGTACAAGCCCAAGTTCATTCTCACGAATGATGAATTTGGCGCTAACGGGATTAACACATGAAAAATGTTTAATTTACTTGGATGATTTAGTGTGTTTTGGGAAAAATATTCATGACCATAATAGGAATTTACAGGATATTTTCCAAAGACTAAGAGAAGTTAACCTAAAATTGAACCCCGTAAAATGTGATTTCCTTAGGAAGGAAATATTGTATTTAGGTCATGTCGTATCGGGTTCTGGTATTTCACCCGATCCAGAAAAAATAAGTGCTGTGAAAAATTATCCCATTCCGAGTAACACAGATGAAGTCAAACGGTTCGTAGCTTTTGTTAATTTTTATCGAAAATTTATTCCAAATTTCGCGGAAAAAGCTTATCCATTAAATTTACTTTGCAAGAAAAATATTAATTTTAGGTGGGATAAAGAGTGTCAAAATTCATTTAACACCTTAAAAAATAATCTAATAACACATCCAATACTACAATATCCCAATTTTAGTAAACAAAACATTTTTTCATTACAAACGGACGCGTCAAATTACGCCCTTGGCGCCGTATTATCAAATGAGAACGGCAAGCCAATAGCATACGCAAGTCGGGGTTTAAACCAAGCGGAGAAAAACTATCCGATAATAGAGAAAGAATTACTTGCGATTGTTTGGGCAATAAAACATTTTAGACCCTATCTTTATGGACAGGTATTTAAAATTTTGACGGATCATAAGCCTCTGGTTTACTTATTTGGTATGAAGGATCCGTCTAGTCGCTTAATGAAATTTCGAATGGTGCTTGAAGAGTATGAGTTCACGGTAGAGTACGTAAAAGGAAAAGACAACGCGGCTGCAGACGCATTGTCAAGAATACATGTAACGACTCAAGAGTTAAAAGATTTGAATGAGCGTATTGTGAATGTGATGACACGCGCACAACACAAAATGTTAAATGAGAATCCACGGCATGTGACTGTTCCTACCGATAATTGGTCTGATCAACCAAGAATCGTAGAAACATATACCAAGCCGGAGATTTCTATAGAATTAAGATTTATAGACGATTTAGGTCTTAGGAAGTTAAGACAGTCAAATGATATAAATAATGAGAGTAATATGCTATGTTATGTACCTTTAATGAATACGATTTTAATAAAGCCAGTATCTCAATCGCAACCGACGCCAAGCGCTTTTGTGAGAGAACTGTGTGATATGTGTAGACAAATAAATGTGAAAGAAGTCTATTTTTTGAAAAATGATAATAATACAATATTTATTGAAAAGCTAGCTAAAGAAATTACAAACAAGAAAAAGTGGTCCGGACCACGGTTATGTGTATTAAAAAATGTTGTGAGGATAGATAGGAAAGATGACAGAAGAGTAATTTTAAATGACTTTCATCTTTTGCCTACGAGTGGCCACGCAGGCATTAGAAGAATGTTTAACAATATAAGGAAATACTACTTCTGGCCGGGTTTAATCAATGATGTCAAAAATTTTGTGACTCGGTGCGAAAAATGCCAAACACAAAAATACACGGCAAGATACGTAAAAGAGCCCATGGAGATTACAACAACGGCAAACTCCGCCTTTGAAAAAATATATATTGATGTTGTAGGACCATTAGATAGAGACATAAATAACTACTGCTATATATTAACAATTCAGTGTGAACTTAGTAAGTATGTAATAACATGTCCTTTACTAACAAAAAGTGCTGTGGAAATCGCGAAACAGTTCGTAGAAAAATTTATTTTATTATATGGTATTCCCAAAGGTATAGCCTCAGATCGCGGAGCAGAGTTCACGTCAGCAGTTTTCACGGAGGTATGTAAGCTCTTGAATATAAATAAACTATTGTCAACAGCCTACCATCATCAATCAATGGGAGCACTTGAAAACACGCATAAAGTTTTGGGTAATTATTTGCGGATTCAGACAAATAATCACTCAAACACATGGAGCTCGTGGTTACCTTTTTGGAGTTTCTTTTAATACCTCTGTTCATAGTGAGACAGGATTTACACCGTACGAATTAGTATTCGGTAAAAGATGTGTGTTACCATCTAATTTAATAAATAACAAAGTCGATCCTTTATACAATTTTGACTCTTATCCGTTAGAATTAAAGTATAGAATACAAACAGCACAAAAGGAAGCTAGAAAAAACCTAATACAAAGTAAGTTAGTACGAAAAGTTAAATACGATTGTAATATAAATCCCATAAAATACAAAAGTAATGACTTAATTTTGGTTAAGAATGAAACCGGGAATAAATTACAAAGTCTTTATTCAGGTCCATATGTTGTTTTAAGAGATTTATCACCAAACGTAGAAATCATGAAAAATGGTAAAGTTGATATTGTTCATAAAAATAGAACAAAATTGTATGTTAAGTCAAATTTGTAAACAAATAATTTTAATGTTATTATTAGTGTCTATTGAATATCATTCGCTGCGGTGAAATACCAGCGTTGTAATTGTACGATCCACATTCTATAAATACATGTACTACCTATAACTTGCTTATATTTCAATGTAAACAAATGTTGTTTTCATTATAAGATCTTAGTAATAGAATTGTATTGAACAACTGTAATAAAACCATTGTATTTAGTTTGTAAAACCAAATATTTTAAACTAAAACTAAAATTAATAATTATTTTGTTTTATTTTATCCCTTTCGGGGAGATGTATGGGTATAATATGTATAAGAATCTGTATGACTATATAATCGATGATATGTTAATCAATAAACAGTCTTAGTTACGATCTCATCGTTTCAATACCTCTCCCGAACACCCATCCATACATCTGTTCTTAGCAAATGTACATCATATTGTAATGCTGTTTTTTTATTTATTTAGAATACTAATGCTATTCTGGTATTGTTTCGGGTTCTTAAATCTTTTGTAAAAGACTTATCGATGTCAATGTTGGATTTTTAATTAATCAAGCATTAAAGTAATTAAGATAAAATCTTTATCTGTATGAAGGTTTCTTAGTACTACATCATCTAACTTAATTTTAACAATACTTTGATTCATCATGCAAGATCAAGTGATTTTTCAAGTGTATTTCGTGTTAATTACAATAATGCTTTATATAGTTTGAATACAATAATATTTTTTAAATAACTGAGAATAGAGTTCATATTCCTAAATACATTTGGCAAAGGTTAAATTAATAACAAAAAAATGTGAGTTGACTGTATGGACTCAAAAAGTTCAGTTTCAGATGTACGTTCATTAATTTTGAATTATCCAAATAGGTGACTAGCAAATATCATTCATATAGAAAAAACTCGAGTCACGCGGCTTAAATGAGTACGCCATAGAATAAAATAACAGAACGGAATATTGGAGCTATGTATTTACAATAAACTTAAATATTTGTTTATCCTCTATAGACGGAAATTTGACGTCTATCTTACCTGACGATAAGTGATGATGCAGCCGAGGAAGGATCATGCCCGTCTAGAAACAGCCTATTCGCTTTTGCCTTGTATACTTCTTATTGAATGAGTAGTCAGATTGAATAATAATCTAACTGATTCTGGTGACAGAGTTCCTTAACACCTTAAGCATCTGATGTGATTTTATGTAACGACCGTCACATAGTTTTTGTTAAGGACAAATAACAAAGAAATCATCTAAATAATGACGTTCCCCGTATTCGGACTAAGTGTTTCGCGTCTACTTTCATTATGCGTACTGCAAATGAATAGAATGATCTGCCTGCGGCTGTGTTTTCGGCCACATACAACCCTGTGGCATTCAAAAAACGTGTGAATAGGCTTTTTCTGGGCAAGCTCGCTCCATATTAGAGGACATCTCTTCCACTGAAATGCTCTGTGCTCAAGAGTAATCCCACAATAAATAAAAAATAATAATATTAATATTGGCAACCAAAACCATTAGAGAGGATTCATCATCATCAGCTCATTAAACATCGCCACCGAGGGGCACGAGCCCGACCGTAGAGGGTGATTAGGCCTTGGTCGTGCACGCGGGACGACTTCACACACAACTTTCGAATCTCTTCGCAGGCGTGCATGAAGGTTTCCTCACGATGTTTTCCTTCACCGTAAGAGCGTCGGATAACGTACATATATTTTCGAAAATTCGAAAACACATTGCTACGTGTCGGGATTTGAACCTCAGTCCTCCCGGTAGGAGGGCGGTAGGAGAGCCACCGACGCTCACTAGAGGATTAAGCTTTCTGTAATGTACCCCTCTGTATTTCTTTATTCAGTGTTGCTGCTATGATTAACGACGTGTTTCTTATTTAAGCTACATCCATTATGGAGTGCTAAGATCGATAATTTATATTAACGTTTACATTCATAAAGTGTATTCTGTATAAAGAGGTAAACAGCGAAGTTTAAGCGAACAGGATATGAGCAAGTTAAATTTAATGAGTTATATTGGGATCAGGTTATTATCACTGATATGACCGATTAACTCGGGTTTCTTTTTATTTATTAGACAAATCGTGATACAAGTTTTTAATCATACGATACAGGAAACCAAGTAGCTCTCAAGCGGCAGAAAAACAATGTATCTTATGCGAGTATGAGTAAAGCAATTATTCTGCGAATTATGAACTTTTATGGGCTATTTTTTGTCCGAAATAATGCAATCTTAATAAATTATTATAGGTGGAATTAGTGTGTAGTTTGAACTTTATAAGAAGTTTATTCTATTATAAAATGAATATCCCCTGATATTCACTCAATGATATGGCGACGACCCATTTGGTGTAGCGGTTGAGACGCAGGCTATACACCAAGGACTCCGGGTATTCCTCTACAGAGACAGGTCTTCTCACACATGGATATGTAGAGTATGGACCGTACCCTTACGCGGCCCATCACACAACAGATTCAAAGGTGTGCGTGAAGTTGGCCAAGCCGCATTGGGCCTGCGTGGACGACTAAGGCCTATTACACCCTTTACGAGTAGACCCGTGCCCCTCGGTGGGGACATTTTATGAACTGATAATGAAACCTAATAATAAAAAATTTACAATGAATAAACCAGCCCAACGTCAATGGAGAGTATATTTCTCATCTGCGCTTTGCTGACGATATCGTCATCGTTGCAGAGTCATTGGAAGAGCTTGCTGAGATGTTGAATAGCCTAAATGAATCCTCCCGACGAGTTAGGCTTGGCATGAATTTGGACAAGACGAAAGTCATGTTCAATGACCATGTCATGCCACAACCGATATGCGTCGATGGCATCCTTCTCGAAGTTGTACAAGAATACGTTTACTTGGGCCAAACCATCCAACTTGGCCGGCTCAATTTCGAGAGGGAAGCTAGTAGGAGGATTCAGTTGGGCTGGTCGGTATTCGGCAAGTTACGTTAGGTCTTCACGTCGACGATTCCGCAATGCAAGACAAAAGTCTTTGAGCAATGCGCCCTACCCGTACTAACATACGCAGCTGAGACATGGACACTAACTGCGGGATTGGTTCACAAGTTCAAAGTCACTCAACGCGCAATGGAGCGAGCTATGCTCGGGGTCTCTCTTAGGGATAAGATCAGAAATGATTTAATCCGTAAGAGAACTAAAGTTACCGACATAGCCCGCCGGATCAGCAAGTTGAAGTGGCAGAGGGCTGGTCACGTATGTCGCAGAACCGATGGCCGTTGGAGCAGACGAGTTCTGGAGTGGAGACCGCGTCTCGGCAAGCTTAGCGTAGGACGCCCTCCGGCCTGATGGACCGACGACTTGCGTAAGGTCGCTGGTGGAGGCTGGATGAGGAAAGCGGAGGACCGGGATATCTGGCGCAAAATGGGGGAGACCTATGTCCAGCAGTGGACTGCGATAGGTTGAATAGAAACCAGCCCATTATAGGGCATAGTCCTTCCCGTAAAACATGACTATTTGAAAAAAAATTCAAGTGTAAGAAATTTCATTATAGAACAAAATACAGAATAATAAGGAAAAACTACCCCAAAAAAGTATATAAAAATGTTTAAGATATCTCAAGTTTAATTAAACTTTAACACAGAATCCGAGGGTGGTGGCTATAAAAACTCTGGTGAAACTTATTCTTCAAAAAGATTTCAATTAAACGTGGTTCCATTTAGAAAATGAGATAATTTCTGAGAATACTATTCTAAGGAAACCTTAGATTAGTCTGATAAACGTAGCTTGTAATTGCCTGAACTTATTAGCAGAGGAAATATTTAAGTACATATACTAACGAAGCATCTTTATCTCTTCAACGTATCGGAATACACCCCTAGACATATTGTAAATTTACTAAAAGATTGCCAGTTTTCTATGTTATCCGATACTCCAACCTAAATAAATATATTTCTATAGTGAGTCATTCCACGTTATATGAACCGTTATAACAAGGTGTGCACCATATTTTGTGATAAGAATATATTTGATTTGGGCGTAAATTTAAAAGTTTGAGAGTAAATGTCTAGGAAACGGTTATACCTGTAGGAATCCTAACACATAAATATTGAATTCATCTATTAATAGAAAACTGTCGAATGGATGAGTTGTCGAATTTGAATTGAATACGATTCATAATAAGAATCGCTTGCTAAGTGATCATTTTGTGATTTCAAATCTAAATCCTTATTAGCCCCTCAGTTGGTTTGTTATTTGTAAGACTGTGTTTGTTAAGTTTCGTCTTTGTTAGCTACAAATTCAAGGCCAATACCGTGAAGGCTCTTTATATACATAAAATCAGAATCATCAAATATTTGCATTACCTGAAGCGATTAATTTCCCTTTGGCTCCAATCCGTTTGGAATAAATCTCTCAAAATGAATCGGTGACAAAATAATGTAATTGATGGGCTTAATCAGATATCGTTAATAAATTGGTATTCCGTACGGAAATAGGGACGTAGGTTGCGTCAGTTTGTTTTATGTTTCAGAAAAAAATAAAGATAAAATAAACATATTACCTTCGCTACTTTTTCGATTTAAAAAAAGGTGTCAGATACTGAACTATGGAAGCAAGTTCTTAATATAAGGCTACGGGGAGATTGACTTATGGAACCCAAACTTGGTTACTCTTTTAATTTCTTAGAAAAATGCTCCAGCTTGTTCAATGTGCTATACAGAGATATAGATTTTTAAGTATATTCCTGCAACGCGATAGGAATTCAAATGACAATGAATGATATCCGAAGAAGAACCAAAGTGTCCGTTGGTCAGTGCAATAGGAAAATCCGAGCTGGTGATAAGTTACCACGAACTGAAAAAGAAGCACAAGATATCTAATCAGATGGACCCAGGATTGATTTGAGTAGGCAACTAGCCAATAGACATAAAAACCTTTCTTCAGCCATAGCTTTATATTATAGCTCTTGTGATGATGAAAGGGAGATATAGTTGAAAGCTTTCACATGGGCCTGTACAGATTGATAAGTGCTAACGAATGTTACTCTAAAATACAAACAACAGGCCAAACCACTGAAGCGCTTTTTTTTCAAGCATCCTATTCAACCTATCGCAGTCCACTGCTGGACATAGGTCTCCCTCATTTCGCGCCAGATATCCCGGTCCTCCGCTTTCCTCATCCAGCCTCCACTAGCGACCTTTCGCAAGTCGTCGGTCCATCGGGCCGGAGGGCGTCCTACGCTACGCTTGCCGAGACGCGGTCTCCACTCCAGAACTCGTCTGCTCCAACGGCCATCGGTTCTGCGACATACGTGACCAGCCCTCTGCCACTTCAACTTGCTGATCCGGCGGGCTATGTCGGTAACTTTAGTTCTCTTACGGATTAAATCATTTCTGATCTTATCCCTAAGAGAGACCCCGAGCATAGCTCGCTCCATTGCGCGTTGAGTGACTTTGAACTTGTGAACCAATCCCGCAGTCAGTTTCAAGCATCAAAATTCATTTTTTTAGTTTAGTATTTTAATGGCTTTTATTGTATTTTTGTATATTTATGACGTTTTTAAGTGCTTTCTGTAAGCCTAATTTGTAATAAATAGATTTTGACTTTTTGAAACAGCGTAACTTGCTGTGTGATGCATGGACGGCATGCCCGAGAAAATTATATTTTGATCACCCATCTTATGAGCGAAAATTGCAACGTGGCAAGCAGACACGCTAGTCATATAACTCACTATATAACAATTTATATCTGATCTTTATACTGACGAATGCAAGTTTAAAACTTTGTCATTAAAATAATTATCACGATGATTGTTCCTGATAACTTTTTACTCTCTGTTTAGTTATCTATTGCGCTAAGTCGTAAAATTCACATGGATGTGCAAATTAAATCTGTTGATATCACTATTTGAATTAAGTAAAAATATCGATTTCAATGAATAATCTAAATTCCGTTTATATGAGAGTAAAAAATTACGATTCTGAGTGAGTATCCTAAAAATACTATTCAAAGTAACCTTTTAGCGCGGGCTATGTCAATGAAAAAGGTTGAAGAAATTAAGAAGCATGAAAACATTTTGAATATGAATTACCTCTATATATCTGTGGTGGTCCCGCCCGGGTGCACGCTGGGTGTAAAGTAGGTAAGTGCAATTTCGATTAAAATTCATAACGAACAGCTAGCTGGGAACATTTTTACTGTGTATGCTAATAGGTTTTAAACTGACAAGTAATCAAATGCGCGAGTCCCTCCTTACCTTCGTACTTACCCTCTCTCTATCTCATACAGGTTATCCTATCAGGTAAACAAAACTTAAAAAATATAAAACACAAATATTTTAGATATTTTTCATCACAACATTTTAAAATTTCAGGTTAAAGATGACGTAACTTAGAACAAGAATTTCAAAAACATTTAAGAATGTACGAGAACAGCCTCGATGATGCTTCTTTAGCTGTTACAGTAGGATTCAAAAGTAATACAGGTTTTTATTGTTATTCTAACGTGTCAAATAACGATTATCATTTTCCTATGGGTACAACACCTAGGTACATTCTAGTGCACTCAAATGTAAACAGCGTAAGTAAAGCAAACATTTACAGTCGACTCTAACTGTGCCTCGTACGTACGTCCACCAAATAAATACGAATCGTTTGACAGTGCGGAATGTTTGTTATGAGTATTTTTCACTGGTACTACGGTACTTTTATTGGTACTACGATAATACTAAAGTACTGCTTTTGATACAAAGAAATGCAATATATTTACTTAATGATGTTAACTGCAGGGTACTTTTAAATTGGAGTGGTATGCACTTTTGTGTTTTGGGGTGAAAGCACTGTAGCTAGTAAAATTACCGGGTATGAGAGACCTAACATCTGTCGTCTCGGGTGACAAGTGCAGTGCAGAGCACTGCTTCTGTCATGGTCAGGCGTATCACTTACCACCAGGTGAGTGAGCTCACCGTCCTGTTCACTTATAACATAAAAAAAAAATCTAATTTTATATTTTTTTCATCGTACTGCTCGTTTGCCTACTTTTATTAATACATAAATGATACTTCTTTCGCCGAGGAACAAGTGCATGGGTCACTGAAAATGGTTGGGACAGGTATTCAAATTATTGCATACTGTGTTTATGCATTTCAAAATAATGTCACTTATGATGCAACAGATGAGTTACGCATATATGTATATATATATATCGTCGTATATATATATATATATATATATATATATATATAATATATTTATATATTATATATATATATATATATATATATTAATATATATATATATATATATATATATATATATTATATACAATATATACATACGACCACATATGTATATATTGCCACTTACCGTATTGCAATCTGACAAAATCCAAGCAACTATCTTCTCTGCGGTTTTGCTTTAACATTTTCGCCATTAATCTACATTACAATATTTTCAATGCTTTCATTTGGCACTGAAATAATCTAACATAGAAAATATACTACGTTTGTCTACAAATGTTATCTAGAATCCAGTAACAGATTTCCATTTAGATACCGACACGTATCGCTGGTTTTATGCGTTTTGGGGCATAGCATTGGGATTCGTGTGCGGTCGGTAAGTTTTGCTCGCTGCATTCGCTCCATTACTTGGAGAAATGGAATCGGATTGGGGGAATGTTTGTGAACTTCTATCGGTTGCACTTTCACGTAGGAAACTTAAGCTCTTGTGAGGTGAGTTTGTGCTTTGTTTCGTCGTTAATGCATAGGAGGTTCTGGATAGTTGTACATAATAGTGATAGCGCGCTGATAACTGTGTCTGCTTAAAATAAATGTACGCTTCAAAATATATAATATATAATTATTTAGGTAAAGAGCAACTTTAATCTTACCAAGCTTATCGCAGCCATTTTTCGTCACTTGTATGAAGTTCTTTGAGCAATTTGTAATAGGGTAATGTCATATAAATTAGCCTATTTTTTCCAGTTTCCAATTTGTTTAGTCTGCAATCATGTTACTTAGTTTTTTTTCCGTCCTTACCATTCAAATTGTTCTCTGTTTTCACATGTTTTTATAGCGAGGTAAGAAGCAAAAATCAAAAACTACGTTTACCATTTTAAAAATATGAAATCTTGTTTTTCCTCGTGCCCCAGTTTATTATTCATTATCACACCGCCACTAAGAGCTGTTGAATAATTCATGCTGTATTCTGCACTATTGCACTTTGTGTGATGTTGTCTTTTCTTTGTCATATTTCAGGATTTTTGTTTTTTATGAATTTTATATAAAATATTAGTCAATTTGATATGCTTTTATTGTTCCTTAGCAGATATCTGCGTCGTAAATGAACCTATATTGATGATTATTTTTTTGTTCGAAGGAAGATACTTCAAAGGTGGTTTTCATAATAAGGAAGTTAGGGTCTGATGATGGCAGATAGAGAAAGCGAGGGATTTTTTGTGTTTGTCCGTGGATATCTCCGCCGTATATAGAATGATTTTGATGACTCTTTCTTTTGCTAGAAAGAGAATATTTCAAAGGTGGTCCAGTGATAAGAAAGTCAGGGTTTGATGAAGGTAGACCAGATAAATCGAGGGGCTGTTTTAAAAATCGTAGGCGACTCAGAACATCTACGTCTTCATTACAGAATATTTATTACTGTGATTATGTTTAATGCAAGTCACTCAAAATTGCTAAATCACCTGGTTGTCCGAAAATAATTATGATTTCGGGGGGCACGTCAAGCCTTCGGTCTTAGCTAAAATTTTAGGATAGTATTCGTTAGCACCCACCAACCCGCAATATGCCCTCGTGGTTGGTTACGACCAAATCTCTGCACATGTCTCGTTCTGAACAAGACAATGATGATTACAAAACGCTCACAATATTTATCTGATTTGTACAAATCACCCTTAAAACAATAATTTGTTCCAAGACGCCGCTTACGATTGAGTCACGGTTAAATCGTCTGGAACTATCGTTTTGACCGTTCTGATTCTATTGACAATCCTTTGTAACCAGTTTTTTCGGGCCAGACTTTATTATGCTACAATTTTGTTTTGAAATTATCTGCGTCTCTATTTTTGAATTGAGAGGCCACATCAGCAAGCATTGAGGTCTTTTTTGAGGTATTTGACTGTAACTTTTCGTGGATGACTTTAATCTTTGTGAAGAACTTTTCGTAGGTGTCTTCTGAGGGCCTTAAATGAAGCTATTCGTTCTCTGCTTAAGCGCTATTCCTTTGGTATCTTACCTATAAGGTTATAGCTACGACTATAAGCTCAAAAACTTCTTTATTAATTCTTCACACTTTAGACAGTGATACATGTCTACATAATAATTGTTTGATACTTTCATCTAGTCACTCAGTGAAGTTGTTTGATAGGATGTTTGATATAATGTAGTAGACTAGATCTCGTACTAAATAAGTTCATATTTTGTCTTTCATAATAGTAGTTAATGAGAGAATTACCATCAGGTGAATTTTCGATGGTTTGCCTTCCTATAAAATAAAACAGCAATGCATTTCTAAAGTTAGGTTTATTTAGGTACACACAATTTTTGAAATCACTGCTGCATAAGTTTGAAATTGCATCACTTCGGGATCATAGATGTAATACTTGTAGGTGACAGTTGCAGTGAACCATCGATTTAATTATTTATTTAATGGCTAACTGCTTCGACGAAACATATAGATGAAGTAGAGGGTTTTGAATTTTGTCTAACAAGGATTACTAATTTTACTGTTAGCAATGATGTAAAATAGTATGGATTCGTGGTTTGCTTACAAAACAATCGAAAAAAGTGTTCCGAATGTACATATTTCACACACATATACATATTTCGAATTTGGAACACATTTACCTAAACAAAAGAGTACAAACTGTACTCTCTTCGGCGGTTCGTTTTTGAGGCATGGATGGCGTATCTACCTTTGTATATACAGAATATCATTGACTGTTAGTGCTAATGGAACAAGGCGTGACGGTACGTATGTATTTGAAATGTTTATTGAACCAGCTCTTCTTCTTCGTCGTTGCCAGATCTACTTAAGTGTTTTCCGATAGTCCTCTCGCACAATACACGGGACGCACTCGTCGCCGAAATGTCGAGGGCTCTTTTGAATTTCATTCTGATCACGCGAATCGAAAACATCGGTACTTAACTTTTCTGTCTTTGCACTCCGAACGCGTCGATGTGTGATAGTTCCCGGTAGTTTTTCAAGTTTTCCGTGGAGTTAACGATATCGCTTTTGTATGTGCTGGGGTATGCTTTTTATTTCTTTTGTGATCCTTGTTATGTAAGATTTTATTGACGAGTGAAAATCGTAATCCATATTAATAATATTTTTTTTTAATTTAAATTTACGAGAAAAATTGATAATGTGCTTCAGATTTCTAGAGGTATTAAAATCAGTGACGAAATCGGTGTATTTTAGATACCAATAAATTCGAAAGTATTAGAGCTACATATTCCACTGAGTCTTTGAATGTTTCATACGTCCAATAATCCTGAGAATATGAAATACTAGGTACATCAGAAAACAACTCTGTGTGAGTTCAAAAATACGACTAAATACTTCGAGAAAAGGTATGTACTCGTAGTGTCCTTGCGCTTCGTATGGTTCGTCTTGGCGGGGGCATTACCGTGCCTCGCAATATTTCAACTGGCCTTTTGCTTTTATTTTAATAAAGGACTGATAATAATAATAGATTTTTTTTTTCGAACTGACTACTGCTGTTGGCCGAAGATGGCCTTTACAGCTTCACCGGGCAAGTGGCGAGCGCAAATGGCTCTCAGCCTTAAAATTTACACAACGAGCCTAAGGGCGTCCCCGAACGGGACTCGAACCTCGGCTTAGGGCGTTGCGGGGGGGGGGGGGCTTGGTAGCCTAACATATGTTTGAATAATAATTGTACGTGCTCTTGTATCTAGTTGTATCTATCTATAGTTTAATTTATTATTTGTTTCAAATTATTGTATTCTATCGACACTACTAAAATGTGACATATTTATTATAATATTACATTATTAAAGTAGTTTATTTAAATGGCGTTGATTTTAACATCGTTGTCAACATCGAGTGTAGCAAAATAACTACTGAATAAATATCAAATCATGGTGGTGCATCTTATGTGGCCGTGAGTCCAAAGATTTGTATGCGAGTACAAGCAAATATAAAAATAGAAAAGTATTTCAACTTCGAACATTACAAAACCCTACAAATTATAGAGTTCCCCGATTTTATTGCATCGCTGCTCGTGTTGCATGTTACCTATTAGCCGGTAACCAATGATGTAAAAAAGTATAGATTCGTGATATGCTCACAAAACAATCGAAAAAAGTGTTCAGAATGCAGTGACAGCACACATACACATATTTCGAATGAGCGTACATTTGACTAAACAAAAGACTACAAACTGTATTCTATTCAGCGGTTCATTTTTGAGGCACGGATGGCGTATCTACCTTTATATATATAATATCAATGCCAGTAACATGCCAGCTGAACTGGCGTGACTGCACGCTGTACAATGCTCGTCAGATGACCGCCCATTTGCATAGAAATACCGAAAGCACAAGTGAAAAAGTGAATACTTAAATTCGTATGTAAAGTTAGATTTCTGATAGCAATTGTCGCCATACTTTCTAGTATTGATAGGAATGTGTCTTATACGTATTAATAAATATCTCCCGGTCCTTCTATTTAAGTCGTTAGAGGAGGCTAGATGAGAAAACCGGAGAACTGTGGCAACATGGAGTGAACCAGCAGTGGACTGTAATAGGCAGTGGCGTGCACAGAAATTATGAGCAAAGTAAAAAAAATATATATTCTTGTCAAATTGAGTGATGTCGATGACAGCAGATCGCCTATGGTTTCAAATCTGTAGAGGAAAATCACAGATATCCCAATACAATGTCTGTGAGGAAAATGATCTTTCCGTTTTGCTACCGTCCTGGAGGTGATGCGAATATTTAGTTTCTGATCTAAAGTAACGAAACAGCCAAGTTATACATATTAACTGATATGTGAGTTTATTGAAGTAAGCATCGCTCTACATTTTTTGTGTTACAAAGTGAACAGGACGGTAAAGACGCTCACCTGATGGTAAGAGATACGCCTGACCATAACAGAGCTGCATCGAGGGAGACCAAAAACTGATAAACATTTATTTTTCTACGTCTATGCAGCACTCCACCCGTCACCCGAGACAACTGGCGTTAGGTCTCTTATACCCAGTCATTTCACATGAGATCTGATATCTTTTTTACAGTGCAAACTTTATTTCGTCTTGGCAACATTTTTCTTGAAATGTTATAAGTAATAAAATAATTAATAAATAAATATCCACTTACATTTACACAGCGCCATCTAGCCCCCAGTTAAGTGTAAAGCCTGTATTATGGGTACTAAACAACGGATAAACATACTAATACATATTTTTTTGTAAATACATACTTATTATACATAGAAAACACCCAGACCACAAACAATAAACAAACAGACATGTTCATGCACACAAAGTTTGTACTGCCCGGGGATCGAACCCGGAACCGTTGGTGTTGCAGTCGAGGTCTCAACCGCAACACCAAACGGGTCGTCAATGGGATATTATATTTCACGGTATTTGGTCACCGTATCCAACACGGACTAGTAATGTTGACCGACATCAAACGTACAAAGCGGAATACGGTTTGGCACAAATGAATTAATGTAAAGCGCTTATCTAAATGTGGGAACTTGTTCGGTTCCGAATAAACACGGGCGGGGCAATTTCGAACAGGTAATTATGCAGTCCTAATACAAACCCAGCTTGCTATTCCACTTTGCCGAATGCTTTTGAGCAGACATACAGTTCAGGAGTATGAATATTCCAAAATAAAGGTTTATCTTTTTAAGGTTTCATTATCGTATACATTTTATTTTTTACTGTCAAACTGTTGTTCTTTCTTGTGTATGAAAATATGTCAAATAATAACAATAATCATCAACTCATGAAACCTCCCAACCGAGGGGCACAAGCCTACCCGCATACTTGTATATGCTCTAGTCATCCACACGGACTCGGTGCGAATAGGCCGACTTCACAGGTTTCGTTTCGACGTTTTCCTCCACCGTTAGAGCGTCGGATAAACGTACACATAATTCACTTTGTATACCCCACTCATTATCTTTGTGCACGTTACTGGTTCATGGGTAGTGGTATCATGTCACATAGGGAGAATGGTCTGTTCGTCTTTTAAGGGTTCCGTAGCCAAATGGAAAAAATACCGGAACCCTTATAGATTGGTCAAGTCTGTCTGTCCGTATGTCACACTCTTTTTTCTCCGAAACTATGAGCACTACACTATTCAAATTTTGTAAGTATATGTATTCTGTGAACCGCTATAAGGTATTGATAAGAAACTCAAAAATAATGTTGCTTGCTGTTGCGGAACCCTCTACGGGCGAGTCCGACTTGCGCTTGTCAATTTTTTGTTATTTAAGAAGGAGGCAAACACCTACCATGGCGTATATAGATAAAAACAATTTCGCTAGCGTGTGGTTATATGGTACCGTTTAAAGTGATTAATGAAATGTATCTCTCTAATATTGAAAGGGATTAAATTATTGAATTATCTTATCTTCTACAAGTCTGGCTCTCAACTATCAGAATAATGAAGCTTGCTTTTCCATTAAGCGATAAACATTCAAACTAACATCAACATGCACAAACTAATCGCATACAATATCGCTGCACAATTACGTTCTAGGATTACAGCTCAACGGCTGAGAGCTATTTTGTTACACGTTATATGAAATTTAATGCAATTTACATAGTTTATTCTCGCTTATGAATTCCGTTGGCTTGTTATTGCATTTTCTCGTGTACGCGGCACTTTTAAGAATACAATTACCGTTTAAAACTCGTCTGACGTACTAGCTATTGTGTTTTGTTGACGACAATGCAAGTTAAGCAACTATTGCAAAAGTAGAGTTTCGGATGGGTGACCGCAATTGTATTTTGAGTCCGTTCGTGCTATAAATGGCAGCTCCAGTCATTATTCGTAGTTTCAGATATTATTATCACTAACTCTGGGTTACTGCACAATCTTACCATAGTCATGTGTGATTAAAATAAAATCAATGGAACGTTTGTTTACTACACAACTGGTACTTGATGGATGCCGTGTATTATCTAGATCTAAATACCTCAACTAATTTTCTCACAATAACCATGTATTTTAACAGTCTTCAAAAAATGATGTTACACAATTCGACTTCGCTTTTTTATGTTTGTTCGCAGATATCTTCGTCGTTTATAAACTGGTTTTGATGATTCTCTTTTTTATCGATTTTGTTATGTTAAAACGAATAAAGTGGTATAAAATGATATGTCGGTATTGTATTAAAAAAGTTATGAGACGTTTACTTACAGTTAAGCTTGCTTCATATTAATCTTGTAATTCATTCTGAAATCTGTTCGTAAACACGTCGATCCCAATTTACATAATTGTAGGGACGAGTGGCGAGCACGTTATACTTGTTTATGGTACTAAAATAGACACAAGACGGTATTTGTATGTAGATGAGGTCTCGAATAGATTCCTTGACATCCACGTCCCTGGGGATACATCGAAGGCCTTGGATTTGACGAGCTGACCCAATATATGCTGAAGGACGCAGGGTAACTTAATCGTTATATAAGCTATCTTTACCTAACCATGTATAGTATGTTAAATAGTATGACGACTCATTTGGTGTAATGGTTGAGATCTCGGCTGCTATACCTAAGGGTTTGGGGTTCGATTCCTGGGCAGTACAAATATTTGTGTGTATGAAACTGTTTGTTTTGGTCTAGGTGTTTCTATATATAATATGTATGTATTTGCAAAAAGAGTATATATAAGTATGTTTATGTGTGCCTAAATGCCACAACATATATTAAGCTATCAAGCCAAGCCAAACAAAGCTACCAAGGCTCGTTGCGTAAATTTTTAAGGCTGAGAGCCATCTGCGCTCGCCAATTGCCCGGTGAAGCTGTGATAACACATGTTAGGTCTCTAATATCCGGTAATTTAACTTATTTGTAATATACGACGTTCCCTAGAGATGACCTCCACAGGAATTGATTCCTTATACTAAACATTCATCGGCTACCCGCAACCTTCATCTAGTCATGTCGATACGGATTTGTAGACGCTATCGATGTGATTTAATAACCATATCGCCAAATTTAAAACCTCGATTTCTGTAAAACCTGAATATACTGAATATTAATTCTAAATGCCATCGGAATTTCAAACGCCTAACAATAAGAAAACTCGCATTTCATCCGGATTGTGTGTATTAATGCTAGATTAATATTCAGAACATCACCCAATAATCCATTAAATCGATTTTCAGATGTCCATAAATATTCGAGGGGAGAAACAGATATGGCGAACAAAATTTATATCTGCAATTTCGGGGCTCCATGCAAAATAGTTTTTGCGTATACAAAACAAAATGTTTTGTGTACTGTTCTATTTTTACTACTTTTTGTTAAATTCAGAGTAAAACTGTTCCCATTTCCTGGTTTAGGGGTTTATTTCTAAAAAAATGTTTTTCTTTAGTCCTGCAAAAGTCCCAAGAACGTTATCGCTCAAAGATTTTTTTGTAGCCCGGATAACAAATTTAGCTTTCCACCGAAAAAAATCGGAATGCTATATACAAGCTTTGAACGCCATCCCTTTAACTACTCCACTTAAAAACCATGTCAATTTGTCAAACCGTTTTGCCGTGCAAGGCGGACATACAAACAGACTCACATATACTCTTTCTCTTTTTCTAGTATGAATTTGAAATATTTTTTAAAATATTTCGATTTTTTAAAAATTATTTTAATTGCCAACTGATGCAATCAAGAACACCAGATGCTATTTGGCATCATAACTCTACGGCTTATTTGTCCTCAGAAGCTTGGAATCATGTTTATTTTCGGAATTAGCTTGCAATGTCAAACTGAGCAAAGATCACAAAGTCACTTTCACTATGCGGTCGGTGATACTTTCATCATCAGCTCATTAAACGTCCCCACCGAGGGGCACGAGCCTTCCGTAGAGGGTGATTAGGCCTTAGTCGTCCACGCGGGCGCAGTGCGATTTGGCTCTACTTTACCATTACGTAAATCGTATAATCATCTCATATTTAAGAAAGAAAGAAAGAAAGAAAAAACATTTATTTACCACAAAATTGTACAATGACATAATATTTCATAAAAGAACACTTTTTATAACTTAGGTGACGTTAAAATGGGGTTATATCGATTTTCTTAATTTTGGCAGGGAAATGAGGCGCTCAATATAACAATCATCATAAAAATAAGCTCATACATCCCTACCGAGGGGTACAAGCCTACCCGTAAGGGATGTATAGGCCTTAGTAATCTACGCGGGCCCTGTGCGAATTGGCCGACTTTACGCACACACAACCTTTGAATTACTTCAGGGCGTGTGCAGATTTCCTCACTATGTTTCCTTCACCCTAAAAGTGTCGGATAAACTTCGAAAATTTGAAAAGACATTATTACGTGGTGGGATTTGAACCTGCACCCTCGAAATTGGAAGGCAACTGTCCACACTAATGAGCCACCGACACTCTATAACATTGACCTAATTAAGGCCTGTGAAGGCTGACCGTTTTGATATTTTAAGATATTAAGATGTCAACACTCACAAACAAATTGGGTCAACAAATACAGGGCTTATAAAAAGACAATTGTAAGCCCTTTTGAAGCAACAAATGGCGAAATAATGGCATTGACATGAAAAGGGTTAAATTCTAGGGAAGCAGGCATTTTATTACTTTCGTCCAATTATCGTTTTGCTTGCTACAAAGGTTCTGAACAAATGAACCTTTTTATACTTAATTACCTATTTTAGCATTGTTCTCTTTCGTTGTGGATATAATGAAACATAAATTGCCTGGAATTGTTTTTTTTTAAATAGGTACTAATGATAAATTAATTTTGATACTGTATTTATGAATTTTACTAATTTATTTTTAATAATATCAGTTTAAAATTGGTCAGAAGTAATTAGATATAATTTTTTCATGAGGGAGACCTATATCCAGCAATATACTGCAACAGGTTGAGGAGAGAGGGAAAGAGATAAGTTGTCAACTCCAACAAACTTTAATTTTTGAATATCTTGTAATTTCCTGTTGAACCAAAAATATTGAATATAAGATTTAGTTACAAAATAAACTATACTGTTATTATTTGAATAGTTTGAAACATATACAAATTGAGTTATTACTGCGCGCTTTATGAAACTGGGCAATAAGTGAGACAGCCGCACCGCAAAATAATCGTATGATCGTACGTCTTTGTTTACAAAACCCTAAATGATTTCTAAATGAGTCCCTAAATCTTGGCTTACCCAACATTTAAGTTTGCCGAACAACAACCAAAACTTTAAAAAAACTTTTTTAAGTTGCAGAGAGGTAAACAAACTGCAATTCGGTAATCAAATAACTGCCAATGAAAAAACCTCCATGAAAATCTACACCGATGGCTTAGTTACTGTATGAAATATATCCCCAGAGTGCCGTGAAATATCGCGACAGATATCATACTCTACGTCGTATATTATGATGGACATAGACTCAAGTTACAGTGTGATTTTTGTTATCTTTGTTGGTATGTGATGTTTTTTTTATATAATTTCATTAGCCATTTCAAGGCAGATATTCTAATTTTTAGTTTGAGTATGATCAATTCTAACGAACTAATGACGCAAGAGATACAAAAATATGAAAATGAAGACTTCTAGTTCTTAGCACCCTCACTCGATAAAGTTCAAACTGTTGTTGTGCCTATCCCTTTGGGTTTAATTTTATAAGGTTGTAGACTCGACGCTGAGTCCTCTAGGAAGGTAGTGCTGGAAATCGTCTATCAAACATGAGTGACATTTTTGTGGTCTGGGATTAGGCCACTAAAGTTTAAATATTAGGTCTCATAATATCTAACAACCTATGCTTCGGGCGTCGTCCGCTGGGCAGTACTGAATAAGATTAAGGATAATAATGACTTGATACAGTATTGTTTTTTTTTTAAACTGATCGGTCATGGTTAGCTCATAAACGTCCCCACCGAGGGGCACGAGCCTACCCGTATAGGGTGATTAGGCCTTAGTCGTCCACGCGGGCGCAGCGCGATTTGGCTGAATTCACGCATAACCTTTGAATCTCTACAAGCGTGCGCAGGTTTCCTCACGATGTTTTTCTTCACCGTTAGAGCGTCGGATAACGAACATATAATTTCGAAAATTCGAAATTACATTAGTTTATTATGTATGTGTGTACGACGCTCTATATATTTAGAATATTAGCCTTGATAAAACCTCTATTTAGCGACGTCGTAAAATAAAGCATGGCATAATTCGCTGTTAAAGTAACCAAATTTCGTTTTAATTGAAAAAGGCACAGTTAGGTTTAACAACACAAAACTCATTAGCGGTCCGTAGATAAACTACCTCATTGGCTCGGAAATTGGTTTGAGTATTTTTGGAGGTACCTCCGACGGTCATTAGTTCAAGTGGCTGTCTAGAAAGGGTTCTGGGCCTATTGTCGAGAATAGAATCTGTTGTTTCGTAATAGAAATCCGCTTGGCAATTTAGCTGCTCGATTACCTAATTTAAATTTTATCAAACTCAGACCTGAAAGTAATAAAATCTTTAGGAAAAAGTTAAGCATGAAGCTTGTATTTTGGGTACTAAACAACTGATAAACATACTTATAACATGTTTTTGAAATAACGTACATATTATACATAGAAAACACCCTAACCAATACAAATAGACACGTTCATGCAAACAAATGTTTGTACTGCCCAGGGATCGAATTCAGAACCCTTGGTGTAGTAGCCGATGTCTCAACCAACACCAAATGGGTGGTCAAATAATGTCACTGCAAAACATCATCCTGAGTAAGTACCATGTTAATAATTTAAATCAAGCCCTAAAAGTTGAGCACTGAGCTAGCTGCCACAATTTTAAAGTGAAAGAATTTAAAAATGCAGGTGGGTCTCGAGCGAGTTTATTTCGTCTAATCAGACTTCATTCTAGACAACTGTAGTCTACTTAACGGACTTTTCCATTAGGGAGTTAAGAACTTTTAAAATAAAGGGAAAAACAATATTGATGACACATTTAGCCTTTGTTTTTATCCTGTGGGTCAGTTAACTATTAAAATAGAAGATGGCGCCACGTAAGCTGGCGCGCTGCGCGGTGCAGCATTCCTTTATCTACCTTAAACAAGAAGTTGTCTTTAAAAAGTTACCTGTCGTAAGCGATTTAAGGGTATAGTTTACAGCGGGATAATAATTTATAACGCGGGTTATACCGCGGAGAACAGCTAGTAAGGTATATTAAGCGTGAAAATTATACCATAGAACGCTTCAGTTAAGCAGTGGACTGTTACACACAATCACGCATACGTAGTTGAAAAGTAAATGAATAAACAAAATGTTGAATCCAATAAGCTTAGTCATGCTATAAAAGAAACTGTTTATTTTCATTTCAGAGATAATCTTTTTATTCCTTTCTAAAATAGACCGACCGAAGGCAATTTTTGGTGGCACATGTCAAAACAAAAGATTCCACGTTCAGCGGACTCGCTGTCAAAACACGTTTTCGAATATTCGTCTGACGTCATAGTTATTTATAATGGCTGCGGTCTCATCGATTTCATTACATTGGCAATGTATGGCGAATCTTGTTTACTTTAGTTACGGAAATCAAAGTTACAGTTACGGAAACTACGTGAAATTTAAACTTTACAATAATTAAGTCCTTATCAGCCTTAAATCTTCCACTTTTTAGTTCATGACTTTCCGCACAGCATAATTAGTATGATGATGATAATTAGTATAATAGCAATGATGTAAAATGTATAGATTTGTAATATGCTCACAAAACAACTGAAAAAAGTGTTCCGAATGCAGCGACAGCAACATACATATTTCGAATGAGCGTACATTTACTAAACAAAGAGCTACAATGTACTCTTTTGGTGGTTTGTTTTTGGAGCACGGGTGGCGTACCTTTATTTATACATAATATCAATGAATTATAGACATTGGTTTACCCCAACAAGCTTTTTCAATGCATAAAGGTTGGTTTTAACAAGCACGACCTAAGATCGTATCCACGAAAGACGGCATAACGTATCTTTTCAAAGCACGGAATCATCTTTCTTCTCAGACAATCAAATGATACAGGCCACAATGTCTTTATCAAACTAGCAAAAATCACATAAAGATATATTTACTGCTGTCTTCCCGTGGGATTCGAATCACGCTGGAATCTAACCTTAATTCATATACCACTAGACCACGGAGGCTGTAATTAATTAGTCAAGCAAAATATTTTTTTTTACTTATTTAAATCAAGATGTAAAGAAGAACGTAATTAATCGCAATAGCAATATTTTCATAATTGGATTTGCAAATGGCTTTGTTTATTAACATTAATTAAGCAAAGATAGCGCGAAAAGGTAACGCCAGCGGCCATTTTTTTGTATCAAACATGCATGGTTTGCATTTTTTATATAATAAGGTATAAAGCTGGTATTCGCAGAATTGTAGTCATATAATTAAAATAAATGAAAATCAAAGGACAGTTAGCATTCGATCCTGACTATCGTAGTATTTAGTGAGCGTCGGTGGCTCATTGGTGTGGATGTTTCGGTCGGTGCTTTGATCTGGAGGGGCAGGTTAATCCGCACGTACAATGTGTTTTCGAACACCTTAGGCGAAGGAAACATCGTGAGGAAACTGCGGCGAAGAATTCAAAGTTTGTGCGCGACCTTATACACCTTTATGGGTAGGCTCGTGCAGCGGTGGGGACGTATAATGAACTGATATATATATATATATGATGGTGATGATAATCGATAATACCACTTAATCGCATTGAGGCTAGTAGTGAGTTAAGTTCATCTCATAACTATACTGTGTAGAAAAATAGTTGATGTTGATAATATATATGTATGTTGGCATATCTATAAAATAAATAATGATGATGTTCATAATAATTCATTACATCATGTATTAACTTTACGAGTTAGTTTGGATTTTCGGATGGACTTTCCGATATTGGCGTTGATGGCAGAGAGCGAGTAAGACGGCTTCACTCTTAAATAGACAATAAGCTAACGGCATACAGATAGGAATTAAAAAATCAAAAGGGCATGTTAAAGACGCAATATGTTTGGGAAGAAAATGATGATGAGTAGTCTGGCGATTTCGACACAGCGACTGAATAACTGGAAGCTAATTAATAATAGATTTAGAGCAATTATTTTATTATTTATGTAGAACATAAGCATAAACAACAGACATCAGAATATACAATTAGACTGGAAGCCGCCAGTTTATAGGCAGTCCCAGTTTGCAATTTCTTTTCGGTTTTATGTGAAAAGTTATTATATTTTTGGTAAATTTACTGATTCATTGCGATGATGGCATGTTGCAATTGCACAGGATGGCATTTTGGAAAAAAACGGTAATTCCTTCTAATATTCATGCGTCTTGACTCGTCTCACAGAGCGTAAACTGGTAGCCAGTGTATGCTCGTTGAGCTTACAGTTGTCGCACTTTAAACGCGGCTTGCCCAATCTCCTGTATTAGGAAATCTGTGATAAAACTATGGTTATTGCCCTGGCTCTGGTGCGCTCTCTGGTGATTCGAATAGCCAATTTTATGCGTAAAGGAAGATGAGCCTTGGTATGAGCTAGTAACGCGAATTGAGACTACACTTATCAGCATATAATGGTTACCGATAAAGGAATCTTATCTTATAGTAATCCGGAAAGGCCTGGCACAGTGTCAACTCTCAGTAATTGGCTTTGAGACGTTTGTTTTCACGCAGTTTAGCAGTAGCTTTAAAATTCCCAGTTCAAAGTACAATTAATGTAAAGCTCAAACAAAGGGTGATTTCTGTTCAATATTCAAAGTCTTTTTGCAATAAATCTTTAAAATACCAAAGTATCTAATTCGAAACAGTACAATTAAATTCACAAGTCAACTTTGTTGGCACACAAAGTGAGCATCGGCGGATCATGGAGGAGCTTATGAAAATTAGCTTTCACAGTTAGATTATCTTTGTTAATTAAACACTACATGTTATACTTTATTAGGAATAGAATACTAGGATATTTTAAAGAAATAAATACACAGGCGCATCTCGCCCATTTTAGCGAAATGCTAAAGCATTTACAAGCATTAGGGTTAGTACCTAATACACGCCTTCAAGTATTTCACTACAAGTAGTAACAACGATAACTACTAATACTTTTCTTGTAAATTTATACATATTGTAAATAGAAAACAACCAACATTACAAACAGACATGTTCATGCACAAAATGTTTGTACTGCCGGGGATCGAATCCGAAACCCTTGGTCTAATAGCCGACGTCTCACCATTAATATTTTTTCGTCAATATTTTAATTGCAAGTAGATTTTGAATTCCCAATAGTCATCAATCTTATCAAGATGTTTTTTCTGTTCGATGATAAGCGCAGATGGACTTCATAAATTAGCTTAGCCTTTGGTCATCTTAGCGTGCCCTTTTAAGAAACCTCAGTCTGTGGCATTTTTGTTTATTTTCAATGTTGATGTTAAAAACAAATACTTTAATCTAATTAATTTTTCATCGAGCAACGACCTACTGCAAGACACAGGTCTTCCCAAACAGTAATGATAGGGATATAATTTCATATTGAGATAAAGACTTACTGGACGAAATTTACGGTTTTCATCTTCAATTCTGCTCACAATATGAAATTATTTATTTACTTTCCCTGTGTTATCATGATGGTATAATTAATTTCATTGTTTCTCAAAGTACAATGGCTACAAACGGAAGACTGATCCGTTGCACAAAGTGATAAATGGGTTTGTAATGAAAATGTATTATGTGCTAATCTTTGGTACAGTTGGAAAATTAAGGGCTGTTTGTTGTATTTTTCATCAAAGAGACAGACTTTAGGTTTATTAATTTGTGATATGTTTCAGCATGGACAAGCAGTAGATAGTAGCTAGCTAACAGTAATAGTAATATAGACTTAAGTTAGTATATAAAAGTAGCCGTAAGTTATATCTAAATCATTGTTCAATGGTGCACAGACAGACAGACAAAAAATTATTTTAAATGGGTTATGTTATTAATGTAATGAATTCCGTATTATCATCAACTTTTTCTTGACATTTTTCTGTTTATTATTTTAATTTAATTTTTTTTATGTTATTTTAAATTTGTGTTATTTATTAATTTAATCTGATAATTTTTGTTCTTTGTTGATCGACATAAATAAATTATTATTATACATCAGAGTGCACTCAATACTTATTTTCATTCAGTCTCCCGGTCCTCACATTGCAATACACAGTCGAAAAGTATATCAGCAATGTCGGGAGGGAAAGGTGACCTTGAGTTGCATATCCGTGGAGTCTTATCGAACAGTGACGTTTAGGTACTTTGTGCGATTTTTCCTAGTTTGGTTCAGCCTGAATCACCCTCCTTTGGCAGTTGGGTAATGACGTAACTGTCATAATATTATTATTTTTTCATTTACGTTGAATTTGTCGCCGACTATTTCTCCATGAACTTTTTGAAAGATTATGAAAAATATAAAAAAATTAATTAATCAAATGCAGTTCACACAACGCGACGTACTTTAACTTTGCTTAATTAACGTTTGAACTTGATCCGCTTAAGTTGTGCTTCAACTTATGTTAATTTAAGTTTGTTCAGTGGTGGAATATGGACGTCGGAGAATGAAGACGTCTTTATTGCTTAGATATGGACTTCTTCATTTCATACAAACTTATGCTTGTTGCATTCATTCGTTTTTATACCGCCTCCAACCAGATTGACGGATAACCTGGCTAAGTGGCAAGTAGCAGATAGATGTCAACTGCTAGGTATCGGTCCGCGTGGAAATAATTAGGGAGGCCTTCGTTCTGCAATGTCCATAATTATTAGGTTGTCATGATGATGATGATACAAATATACATTCAAATCCCGTATGGTCTAGTGGTCCGAGTTAGCTTGAACCGCTGCATTATCCGGGAGTCGAGGGTTCGAATCTCACGAATATACCGCGTAGTGAAGGTTGCTTTGCACGATTTTGTTGGGTCAGGACATTTCAGGCTGAATTCCTAGGTGTAGACTCGATATGAGTCAGTGCCAGATATGTCCCTTGAAACAGCAGTGTGCGCTTTTGTGTTTCGGGATGAGGGCACTGTAGCTAGTGAAATTACTGGGTAAGAGAACTAACATCTGTCGTCTCGGTTGGCGGCGCAGTGCGGAATCGATGGAGTATTTATCTTGAACTGTCTTTCATTTGTTGTCTCTTCATGCCGCTCTGTCATGGTCAGGAGTGTCACTTACCATAAGGTGAGCATCTTGTCCGTCCTGTACACTTTGTAATAAAAAAAAATCGCCTGATTCTCTGAAATTATAGATAAGTACGTGCTTCGGAGGGCTAGTTAAGCCGCTGGTGTCGACTACTATCTTTAGTATGGTAGCTATGCAATGCGAGGTCATGCAGTAGGACGTTATATAACGCGAAACGCATTTCTAAGCGATGTTCTTAACAATAGAATATAGTATCATGACGATTGAGAATATAGGTTTTATTTTCATTTATGAACCAATATTTTTGATAGTTGACATCACACAATAAAAAAAGAGAAATATTTTTAATTTCTGATATAACAATTAATCAATAGTTTTTAGTTACAGATAGGGAAGATGCACAAATTTTATTTTTGTGTTTATTTTAAAGAACTACATTTGGAATAGACCAAAGTTATTTTAAAAAATCAAAAAACTGTCATTTTCTTCATAAAAATGCGGTTTGAAATTGACAATTCAAATTTGCGCCAAAACGGGCTGGCGTGACTTTTGACGTCAGATATGTGAATGTACCTCCTTTTCTTCGAAGACTTTCATACTTTTGCATTTTTTTCTCGACTGTCGTGACCTCATTTATAAGATTTTAATAACTGATAATGTATGGATTTAATGAATTGATACTCCGGAAAAAAACCCGCGTTGACCATCCTTTGTGCCAATGTGATCATCTAATAACATCATATTGTTTTTGACTGACACAACCAGGAAAAAAGATTGAGCTGTGAAGACGAATGAATTATTCATCAAACTATTTTTCGATGCAGTGAAGACGACTATAATGTTAAAATACTTGTTATATAGTACTTGTTATTCTTATCTGCTTGTATGAAAAACAAACTATTTACCTACCTAATACAATACAATAACAAAGTTGTCTATAACTTTTTATTGTAAAGATAAGGAATCATGTTAAAAAGTTTAAAAACTTTGTGAATAGAGATGCTCATACCCTATATTTTTGAATGCTAAACAGAATAATGCTTTGACACCTGAATCAGAAATAATAATTTAAAAAAACTTTGTAAGCATTGAAAATACACCAAGTTTATATTGATTTTATTATATTGAGTCAAAAAACATACAAACTTACACAATTATGATATAAATTTGATTTAAAAAAGGAAATTATTATTATTTATTCTTTTTCCTGGTTCATCTTTAGAGTGTAGTGTAAGTGATGGATGAGGACTGCACAGGGCAGTTCATGTGGAAATACAGGCAGGCAGCGTTTACAAGTAGTTTCTGCTCTCACTGTGATGAGTTAAAATATAACTTTTTTTTGCTCACTACTTTAATTTTCATGTTTGGAGATGAAACAATCATTTCTAGATTATCAGTAGACATTATGCTTTGATATTTCAATAAAGTACGTAAAAAGTCATATTTGCATCAGGCTTATTGCGGTTTGTAAAACTCACTTCGCAAAAATAAATTCAACATGTCAACATTAACTTTAGTAGTTTCCTGGAGACTGCTTTTACAGACCTAAATTTCATTTTTATTCGAAAATGCCGATTTTGTCGTTTTAATGTTCACTTTTTACTAAACGTTAACGTCAAAATAATTGTCATACATAGATGACGTAAATGACAGTGATTGGTGTTTAAATTTACGTTCCGTTTCAAGTAATTTCAATTCGTAATATTTAAAAAAAACAGCGTAAATAAAATATAAACCTTTCGGTGTCCCTTCTTTTATGTTATTTTAACATTTTAATATCAAAATATTCATTTATTTAATTTGCATGTTCCCTATTGTGAATTTCAATGAATAACAATAAATATCTGAACAATGTTCAGCGAGTCAATAGTTTTTGGAATGACTTAGATATTGCATTGTCCATCAGTCCTACCTTAAGTTCGTATTCTCCAGAAGGCAAAGGAAATAACAAACGTTTCCTTCAGTGTTTCTGGTTTTGACTCGTTCTGGTTAAGCTGTTGACACAGATTCTGTTTAAGCCTCTTCGTCATACTTATTACAGTTTATGCGGAGTTTACATCTTATGTTAATTGTGTTTATGTACCTCTGCAGCTCGGCTCTGGGGGCTTTATTCGAAAAATAGATCACGTATCATTTACTTTGATGCTTATGCTTACATGAATAATGTAATTTTTGGTTGTAAATTTTAATCACACCTTATGGTTTTTTAAGATACATTAAAAAGTTATTTTTTGCATATAAGAAAAATATATAAATATTAAATAAATATCCTGACATTCACAAGCGCATCTCGCCTCAAGTTAAGCGTGAAGCTTGTATTTTGGGAACTAACAATTATTCATAGAAACACCAACCAATACAAACAGACATGTTCATGCACACAATATTTCTGCTGCTGGGGATCGATCCCAGAACCTTGGTGTAGTAGCCGACGTCTCAACCATAACATCCAATGGGTCGTCATCATACAACACAATAAGTACAAAAAGACGAGTACAATGTACGAGTTATAGCTAAGGTAGCAATTTCTTGCAGACAAACTTAAGATGAAATAACAATTGGCTAATGTAAAATGCTTTGACTCATAATGCTTTCTATTCAACCTATCGCAGGCCACTGCTGGAATAGGTCTCCCCATTTTGCGCCAGATATCCCAGTTCTTTGCTTTTCTCATCCAGCCTATATCAGCGACCTTTCGCAAGTCATCGGTCATCGAGCCGGAGGCGTCGTACGCTACGCTTGCCGAGACGCGGTCTCCACTCCAGAACTCGTCTGCTCCAACGGCCATCGGTTCTGCGACATACGTGACCAGCCCACTGCACTTCAACTTGCTGATCCGGCGGGCTATGTCGGTATCTTTAGTGCTCTTACGGATTAAATAATTTCTGATCTTATCCTAAGAGACACCCGAGCATAGCTCGCTCCATTGCGTGTTGAGCAATGCGTCATACCCGTACTAACATACACAGCTGAGACATGGACACTGACTGCGGGATTGGTTCACAAGTTCAAAGTCATAATGCTTTGTTTGGGACTAAATGGCGCTGCATGAATGTCAGTAGATTTATTTATTTAATCTTGTGACATGTAAAGCTGTTGATCACGGTTACTATCTTAGGATAATTGTGGTTTCAACTTCGATAGACACTACCTAGAACACTCATCGGATGGGTGACAGAAAATAATAAATAAATAAATATCCACAGACATTCACACAGCGCCATCTAGCCCCAGTTAAGCGTGAAGCCTGTAATATGAGTACAAAACATATTATACATAGAAAACACCCAGACCAATACAAACAGATATGTTCATGCATTAAAATTCTTGTACTGCCCGGGGATCGAACCTAAAATCCTTGGTTTAGTAGCCGACGTCTCGACCATTACACCAAATGGGTTGTCAAAACAAAAACATCTTGAATTCCTCATTGCATAGAAAGGCACCATTTCGCCGTTGGTCTCGGCTACTACATTAGGATAGCTGTCGAATATGCACTGCGACCGCGTGTTGGGTTACAGTCCAAACTTTCCATATCCATGCTGTATGGAGAGCCTTTGACGGTATAGGTTGATAAATCAATCAGTTTAAAATATTTATAATAACAATTTTGCGGATTAAATTGCGTGTTCATATACATTCTAGAGACATTTTTTCCGATATATTTTGGAGACTACAATACTATGCTCATTGGTGGACACTTTCCAAATATTGCAATCATGAAAAAAAACTTTTATGTTCCTTAAATACAAAACACATACAAATAAATACAAAGTATTTACAGCCTTTTGCATATTGATGTCGAAAAAAATAAATAACCGTAATGAGTATTGGTACTCATTATGGTTATTTAATTTATTAATAATATTTTCGTGCTTTTGTCGGAGCTTTAGTACATTTAATTCTACATGATGCTAATTTTGATTTGTGGTTTTTCGAAATAAGTTCATTATGACTTATGTCAATAATATAATCTGTAATGATGTTTGCACTCGCTCCACGTATTAATGTTATACCTATATTCATTTGGGAATTTTAATATTTTCCGAGCCGACTTTTGCTAGTCATTCTAGATTGTATTTACTTAGGACCGCACAACGTTCATGCCCCAAACTCGCTCAGAAAAAATATTTGATAACCTATAGAAAATGTTATTCTTTTTTATCGAAAAGGTGAGGATATTTTTTCTCTGAATCTTTAATACGATTGTTATGTCCGTTTTCCCGTTCTTATGAGGACAATTTCTTATGCTTTTTGTATAAGTTATGCAGTACACAATTTATTTGAGCCCAGCAATCTACCTATTTAAGGATAAGAGACTATTGCTTTGTAAATCTCAGGTAATGTCAAGATATATCAAATTTTAGTAAATTATGAGTGTAATTTTTATTATTCTACCAAATGATTGGGCTGTTATTTACTAAAAAGAACCTAACATGAAACTTAGAACTCTCTTATTTCCATTCTTAGTAATAATTTGAAAATGCAGCTGTATATTGCAAAGATTGTAGCCCTGAATGTAAACACAGCTTTACGTAAAGCATAAAGTTTTGAAAAGATATAAATTGGGACTTTTAAATTTGGTAATAAAATCGCTCGCATAGCAAGCAAAGCCTAAGATCAAAAGCTTAGATCCCATCCTTGGCCAGCGTGCACTTTAACCATCATCATCAGGCATTAAACGTCCCCACCGAGGGGCACGAGCCTCCCCGTATAGGGTGATTAGGCCTTAGTCGTCCACGCAGGCCCAGTGCGGATTGGACGACTTCACACACTTCGAATCTCTTCGCAGGCGTGCTTGAAGGTTTCCTCACAATGTTTTGCTTCACCGTAAGAGCGTCGGATAACGTACATATGTTTTCGAAAATTCGAAAACACATTGGTACGTGTCGGGATTTGAACCTCAGGTACCCTCCCGGTAGGAAAGCGACAGACCATTGAGCCACCGACGCTCTAACCATGTGATATGATAAATGTGGTACATTCTCTACAGTTGGATTTACAACATCATTATAATATTCTGCTTTAATCAGAAACATACCTTAGCAAGTTCAAGAGTCCAAAGGGCGGTCAGGTATGTCGCAGGATTAATAGGCGTTGGTGAGGACGAGTGTGTAAACTTTTAAGGCTGCGATAACTCTCAGAATCGAGCGTACATGACGCGTGTAGGTGCCATCTGCGGCGAAAAGCAGTAGTCAGTTAGATAAAAAAAAAACTGGAAAGGAAAACGCTTCTTAGCAAGCATAGCGTAAGATATCAGTAAGCTTGAAGGACCTACTAGGAACTTGTGGATAGCGACTGCGATATCTGGCGTTAAATAGGTAAGACCCTACATTCAACAATGAGCTGTGAAGCAAAAGTATACTTAGTAATTTGTAGTGTAAATATTGTATAAAAATTACTAGCTACTTTATGGTTCATTTAGCTCATAATAAATGAGACTATAATTTCGCAATACATTATTATTAATAAATAAATATTTGCTGGCTGAATACCGTAGCCGAGTAATTCCTATTAATTTTGTGTCTATCTTTTATCATAAATATGTACTAACCTTAGTTTTATTAACCCAAAATTGAGTTTTACTGTGTTGGAATTAGGTGCATATCAGTATAATAGAATTGCACACAAATTTTCCAAATATCAATGGCGATTTGCCAATGATGTGGTTTACCAGATGCATCAACACCATCGCATTTATAAGTAATCGTCAAGCGAATTTGTACCTTGTTTTTTAATCGTTAGGAGTTAGAGTGTGATATACGAAATGGTGGTTAAATTAAAATGATGAATGGAGGAAGCTCTCGATGTTTTGTGACAGACAAATGACAAATCTTGTTGTTCAACAAACGTGAACGTTTCGTAAAATGTATTCCTCGGTTCTATATTTTGCTATGTCATGGTTGTTATCACCTACTTTTGTAAAGATTGAGCAATTTACTAAGAAATACATCTTAACACACTTTTAAAAACAATTCACAGTCGTCCATGTCCACGCTATGGAAGTTTGCTGATAATTACTGATTTTTATTTGTATATTTTGAACCGACTTTTTTCTTTTACGGTGAAGGAAAACATCGTGAGGAAACCTGCGCACGCCTGCGAAGAGATTCAAAGGTTATGCGTGAAGTCGTCCAACCCGCACTGAGCCCGCGTGGACGACTAAGGGCTAATCACCCTATACGGGTAGGCTCGTGCCCCTCGGTGGGGACGTTCAATGAGCTGATGATGATGATGATAAACCGACTTTTTTCGATTGCTTTGCGATAGGCAGGAACTTACATTTGTATTTTAGACATCAATCTGATCATTGAGCTTCGATTGCTCATTGGTGTGGACTGTTGCCTTCGGATCTGGAGGGTGCAGGTTCTTTTTCCTCGTTACGCCATCTATATACGAGAAATGTGCATATATCCTATTATTTTCTTGTTTATTTATAATTTAGCTTTAACATATGAAGGTTATTTTCTATATCTCACATTTCAATACGTAGGTCTAAAGTATAAAATTATTTTCTTGTGAGAGGGCTTTATCAGGACTGGCACATTTAAAGATATGATGTAGTAAATAGGCTGTTCCTTACACCTAGGCTGCTAATGAAAATACCTGGGTATTTATTATACAGGGTAAATTTTGCACTCGTATTATGGAATGTTTTTGTAGGAACCTAATACCATATAAATAAATGATAATTACATAAATTGCATTGAGCAATTTGATAATTTATTAAAGCTCGCGCTATTTTATTCAGCGCGCCATCCGCCCAACCGCGCTTGCGTCGATCTCTGCCACACCGTGCACGGTGAACCCGCCTCACACCATATATAATTGTTTTTTTTATTTCTTTATGTATTTTTTTGTTTAAAAGGATTTTTAGGGTTTAATATATTTGATTTTTGTATCAATAGATTTACCTCATATTTGGGGGATAAACTTTAAATCACGAGTAGGTTCTCATTTTAAACAATTACCAATGTTCTCGATTTCATTATGTATATTAACACGATTTATCAACAAGAAATATGAAAAAAAAACCTTTGTTCAGATTTTAGTATACTCAACATATTGTTCAAAGGGCTAGATGGCGCTGTGTGCATATCTTTGGATATATTTAATAAATCTATTTTCACATTCTTCTTGCCGAGCTTGTCATTTTAGAAATATATGAGATTTCCAATTTGCTGCGAATATAGCTACCCGTGTATCCTTGAGACACCCATGAATGCCGTGTGTCATGAATAGCGCGAAATCGCGTCCATTTCCTTTAGGAGCGAAACCCGCGGGAAATCTGGAGCGGTGTAGGGTTGTCTACGGGCGTATTTATCATATTCTTTATGATCCACTTGACCTATTAATTTAATATATGCATATGCAGCAGCGGCGATTGAAGACTTAAAATTGTGGGGTTAGGGTTGGAATTAGGTAGAAATATGTACTTGCACCGTGTGTTGATATTCATATGAATCTTCCTAAGATTCACAGAATATTGTTTATTAAAATCACAAATAAAAACTCAAAACCGTCGAAGATAGGTTAGATATATTTCACTAATAAATTTGATTCTATCACTGGGTAGTGTACCTAAAAGTATCTTTAATCTCTGATGACGAACGTAAGACAGTGTTAACATAACAGTAACTATCTTATTGATTTCCATAATATGCATCCATCTGTTATGGGCAGATAATCACTTACTCGTATCGTCAGATCACCCCACTGGTACCCTTCAAATATTAAAAACAAACGCGAAGCCGCGGTCAAAAGTCAATACTCAAATACTCAATACTGAAATCTTTATTGCTCTATAAATGTAGGTACAGTAGTTTGGTGGACCAAAACATTTTAGGCGCTGCAATTTTGAGAAGGAAACTTTTTCTTAATTAACTAATAGTTTTACAAATAATATATGAAATGAATGTTTTACTTAAGCTATAAAAAACATTATATTATAGATACAATTTTCTTAAAATCTTATCACAAAGCTAACAATCCTTAACCAAAATAATAATAATAAATTCATACAATAAACTTTAAAAGTACAACATAACATAAATTTAATGTTTAAAGAAACACTGAACAAAACAAAGCTTTCTTTCTTCCATACTAATTGTACTTACTTTAATACATTTTATAAATTATCGCATCACTATAATTACTCTTATTTATTAGTAATTGTTTCAGTTCTCTAGTGAATTTCCTGCAGTTTGTTTCATTCTTTAGTGAGTCGGTAATTGTAATATAAATTGTTAATTTCGAGGTAGTTATTTGTTTATTGCCATATCTGTTGATAGGTTAGGATTATGGTTACGTTTTGTATAAAGCTCCATGTTTTTTTGCAAACTTTAGTACTTCAAATATGTATAAACTTGGTAGTGTAAGTATTCTATGTTTTTGAAAATAAGGCTTACAGCTTTGGGTCTGTTTTATGTAATATGTAAATTTTTCAAACGATACATTCAGATTTGGTTACCAAATAACAATGATGTAGTGGAACAGCAAAGTGCTTCTCGGATTAAGTCAATGGATGTATACATTTTTCGTAACAGATATAAATGTGTATCGGCATAATGGGTTGTGAAATGTTGCTAAAATATGAAGATGAAATTCAAGCCAAGTTTTATGTGCTGGATAAATTTCCCAAAATTTTCTGAAGGCTGAGCAATTTGATACTTTGCACCTTGAGGTGTGAAAGTTTCTGAAATAAAAATGCCAAGAAATATTAAATATTTTACTGATTCTATATATTTTTGAAATTATGTTGCTTAGTATGACACACTGTTAGTAGAGCGTCGTGGCTCAATGTGTGGACTGTCGCCCTCCGAGAGGGCTGAGGTTCAAATCCCGACGTACAATGTGTTTTCGAATTTTCGAAATATGTACGTTATCGACGCTCTTACGGTGAGAAATCGTGAGGAAACCTTCATGCACACCTGCGAGATTCGAAGGTTGTGTGTGAAGTCGTCCATTCCGCATTGGGCCCGCGTGGACGACTAAGGTGATTAGGCCTTAGTCGTCCCCTACCTATACGGGTAGGCTCGTGCCCTCGGTGGGACGTTTAATGAGCTGATGATGACACACTCTTATAGGTTTGGCCGTGTGAGGACGGTCAAGATTACCTGGACAAATGTCCAGTCTTTGCACTATTGAAGATGAATATTGAGAATGACGTGTGCTTGACAAAATTGGATATGCTAGTATGACGGCTTCATATTATTTTATGGAATTGTATAGTAAAAAATATATATGTACAAGTAAATAAACTTTAAATATAATAACCTTCTACGGAAAATTGCCTTTTTAATTATTATATTTTGAAAGACCTTAACAAGCAAGCAATTAGAAGTAATCTTATTCGAATTGCATGGTATCGGTGTAATGTTTTAAGTGGTGGTGTGCAATCGTTAAATGGTTCGTATTAGTTTAGTGAACTTGGGGGTGTATTCGTTGTTATACTTTTCGAATTCACGTACGCACCGTAAAATCTAATCTTCTTTATGAATAAAAAGTTAATCTCAAAAGGTAATTTTGTATTCCGTCTCCAACCCTAGGGAGTGGAATCTGGAGGCCCATTTACACTACACGAGCCAGCTTAGTTCCTTTTAATAACTTAAGTGGCTTGGCTGGCACTTATTTTGTTCCATTGAGAGTTTGCTAAGGCTTTCTGGATTTTATCTATAGGCGTGCATATTGCCTTGTTATTGAGGATTAAACAAAGGATTTTCGGTGATTAATAATGAATATTGCATGTAGGTGAATTGTTTATCGGTAGTTACGAGATTGTGGACAAAAATGGGCTGCTTGTTGGCATAGATATTTATGTATGCTCTTTGTTAATTTTCTATTTGACACGACTTTCGTGTTGTTTTTTTAAATGTTTTGTGTTAAGGCTGACTTACGATTCGTAGTAAATCTTCGGGACCGAAGCTTGTACGAGATGTATTTTGTCGAATAGCAATTGAGGCTGGTACTTTGTCCAATACTGACAATGCACTAGCAACCATAAAGATGTGTGTTATAGTCCCAGATCAAGCTAAATATTAATATTATATTTGAATAGGCATAAAATAATTATGTGATATAATTATTTTTACTATCGTGGCATTTCACAGTCCACTGCGAAGAATGCATTCTTCGTTTGCGAGATATTTCGGTTGCTCTCTAATAGTATGTCAGGGTCTAGCTTATGGTTTCATGATATTTTCCGACTTTAAATGATGATGACTTTGACATAAATGGGCCGGTTTGAGCGGAATGAAACCACGGCCTAACGTAAAACCGGTGTAAAAATACAGGAGTGTTGTATTTCACCGACTGAGCGGGGTTTCTGGTGACCCAAACTCCCATTTTCCTCCTTTTACTCTGTCGACTCCTTCGGAAAGGAGTCATTACATTCGATGCTTAGTCGGAGTGGCGAGAGTCCATAGGTGGCCGTATCACTTGACATAGGGTGGAGCGTCTCTCATTTGCCTATATAACTAGCTTTTGCTCGCGGCTTTGCTCGCGTCAAAAGTATTATTTTTCATTTCCTATTTTATTCCCTTAGGGGTAGAATCTATAAAAAAGCTTTCTTAGGAGGATATCTATGTCGTAGTAGCTTTATACAAGTCTCTTACAGATCAGTTTAAAATTGACAATGTTTCAAAAACATTTCATCCTCTATTTTGTACCCTTGGGGGACAAAATTAATCCAAACACTTTATTTGCGGATGTCTACGTCACAAAGTCTACCAGCATGCCAAATTTCATCCCTATCGGTCTAGTGGTTGGGCTATGCGTTGATAAATCACTATATTATCAGTCATATTTGAGTTATATAAATAGTCAATATTATAAAAATAACGTCATCAGAGGAAACCGGCGTGAAACAACGTGAGCGTTGTGTTTAGCCCAGTGACTAAAGTGACCCTCTTTCGATATCCTTTACTTCTTTTCCCTCTTTCATGTTAAAGATCAGCCACGCATTCGTTGCTTCTTTGTCCATGAGTTACATATCTTAACAGGCAAATCATCTGCTAGTTTGCTTACCGATGAAAATAACCCTAACTTAAGCATTACACTGTGCTTTACCTAATAGTAATTTACCTAATTCCGTTCAGCACTGTCTCATAACATAAAGTTTTATTAAACTTGATATTCATACGCGTATTAGTCCTTGCTCACAAAGTATAAAGTTTTAAGTACGTCGTAAGCACTCGTTTTCAAAGGCATAAACCCTAATTAAACACTTAATATTATATTGTTATAATAAAACTGGCTGGAACTGGTTTAATTAGACCTGTTGTAACTAGTTCTGTGCAGTTACTTTGTAGAAGTTTATGAGTTTAATCCTCTCATTTAGGAAATATATTCATATATATTACTATATTTATTTATATGTGTACATGTACTTTAATATTATATTATATATATATTTAATCTCATGTGTTAGTATTAGTGAATATTGTCTCACGCACATTTTGTTCATTTAAACACAATAACCCCATACTGTGAAATTGTATGAATTTTCAACATTTTTTACATTATCATTAGCATTAACTTTTTACTAAACTACTGAATCGATTTTCATGCAACTTACACCATTTTAAAGCTCAATTACTAGGCTTTAATTATGTAAACATTATATAGAGGTATAATAAGGCATTTTTTAGTTATATCACTTGTTATGCGTACTTGAGGCTTGAGTCGATTTACTTGCACGCGAGTGTACATGGTTGCTTTCGTCTACCGCTCTAATTGGCTAACATTTTAGTTTTCTTTTACACTATTTGGTCTGCTGGAAGAAATCTCTTTTTAGAGATAAATACCTGTACTTTTTGTGCCTTTTTGTTATATATTATAAAGTATTTATATTTCATTTATATGAATAAAAAATAAATATCCACAGACGTACACAGTGCCATTGAATTCCTATTTATGGTATTTAACAATATATATGTATATTTACTTTATTTTTATTAATATATATAAATAAAAAATACCAGGACCGAAACAAACATATAACTTTATGAACATCTGGTTTTTTGGTCTATACGTTATAGGCATAACAAATGCTATGCTTAAATCGTCTAGTGCTATCCCAACGTTTTACCTTGGAACTCTTACGATTAAAAAATTCAAGGATGAAAGCAATAATTCTCATACAGCTACATCACTAGGACTCATTGCGAAAGTTGACGAATTTGGTCAAGTAGAAGTCAGGACCAACGACTTCAGAAGTCATGTTAGCCGCATTATACCTCCTGTGACCCATCCGACGAGCAACTGTTGTAATAATTGCTCTACTTACATGTTTGGCAATGGACTCCCTCGTCGCTATGTTTGCCACAGCACTTTGCTGTAATCCTTTGAGTACTTAAATAACTTAAATTTGAACATCTATTGTAAAAAGTGGTTATTTAGAATGCTCCTATACCTTTGGGCTATGTCACGTCACACGTTGTTTATTGCAATTCCATTTCAGCTACCATAGGGCAATATGGCAGTATATCACTAGGACTCATTGCAAAAGTTGACGAATTCCGTCAAGTAGAAGCTAGGACCAACTACTTCAGAAGTCATGTTAGCCGCATTATATCTCCTGGTGACCCATCCGACGAGCAACTGTGTATAATTGCTCTACTTACATGTTTGGCAATGGACTCCCTTGTCGCTATGTTTGCCACAGCACTTTGCTGTAATCCTTTGAGTACTTAAATCCCTTAAATAAAGTTTGAACATCTATTGTAAAAAAGTGGTTATTTAGAATGCTCCAATACCTTTGGGCTATGTCACGTCAACGTTGTTCATTGCAATTCTATTTTCAGCTACCACAGGGCAATATGGCAGTATACTGTGTTTATTTATTATCGAAAATATATTTCCACGTACGATTTCAATGTATTTTATATTCGCTCCAACATTATCGGGTTAAAAATAACCTGATATGAAATGATCTGACATTATTCGTACGTTCCATTTTGCAATAAGCACTAGTAGGAACAAATTTTCATGAAACTGAAACGCTTTTGATCATTCAGAATTGAGTTACTTATTTGGGTTTTAGCACTCTCGTTTCATGTTATTAAACTGTATTTTTTTTGCGCAATTTATAAGACGACCCGCTTGATGATAAGCAGTAAGTTACCCACAATACTGAAGCAATTGTGAGGAAGAAATTGTGCATTTTTTTTTATTTTGTGATGCAAAGCTACAGTTTTCAATACATTTGGAAAAACTGTTATTGATATTGATATTTTGATACGCATATTACGTGATGACAAATAAGAATAAGTTTTTTCCGTGAATGCCGTAGAAGCGGCTCAGGGGCATACTATTTAGCAATGAACGGGTATCAAATTTTGTAAAGGTACTGCATTCTCCTACCTTCCTATTAGAGGAAGATTTCTAGCATAAAGACTAATGAACCATAAGTGAAAAAAGCCGAAGTACAGATCATCATTATCATCAGATTATTATTCAATCATCTTTTTTTCACTGAATCCAGTAATTGAACCTCACCTAATTAAACTTAGAGCGTCGGTGGATCATGGTGTGTACTGTTGCCTTCCAACTAAAGGTGGTTCGAATCCCGACGCGTACAAATGTGCGTAAAGTGACCAATTCGCACTGGGCCTGCATGGATGACTAAAGCCTTTATAACCCATACTGGGAAGTTTAATGGGCTGATGATGATAAATCACACTAGGCAAAATTACACAAAGCAAAGTCACTTCCTGAGTGAAACCACTATGTCACTTCATAGGACTCGAACATACGGATACGTAGTGATGTTACTCAAATCTTTAAACCATGGAGGA
>PQWD01009418.1:0-38160 GCA_019425675.1 Leucinodes orbonalis
GCACTAACAAGCTGTTTAACATTTTGCGCACATGACATTAGTATAAATTCTGTTCTGTACAAAGTTAAGTGACTAACAGCAATGTTAAGGGCTTAAATGCATTATCGAGGAATAATTCAAGATGACGGTTGCGTGTTTGTATTATTGCTTGTGATTGCTAGAATGAGAAGTAAAGAAAATAAGTTAACAAATGCCCTTTTAATTTTTTAAAAAATTTCATATATACGTATGTTATGAAGAAACATTATTTAAGTAATAAGTTAAAATATGTCGTATGTAAACAATTAATAAACTCCTCAAATAAAAAAACAATTGGTTGGTCTAGCGGTAGAGCCATCATCCAAACATACAATTTCTTCGCCTTTTATTGTTAAGATCACCACGAATAGTGTGCTTGCTGCCTTTAAAATGTTTGAACGCCATATGTTTCATGGTTAGTAACACAGATTTCCCAATACAGGAGATGGGGCAAGCCGCGTTTAAAGTGCGACAACTGTAAGCTCAACGAGCATACACTGGCTACCAGTTTACGCTCTGTGAGCGAGTCAAGACGCACGAATATTAGAAGAAATACCGTTTTTTGCCAAAATGCCATCCTGTGCAATTGTAACATACCATCATCGCATGAATCAGTAAATTTACTAAGAAATATAATAACTTTCACGTAAGAACCGAAAATAAATTACGACACGGGACTGCCTACAAACTTGGCGGCTTGTCCAGTCTAATTATATTCTGATGTCTGTGGTTAGTAAGATACAAAACTTGATTTCGATCCTATTATCTTACGTATTATTGTAATTTAGTATTGTCTATTTAATTTTGACAACTGCCTTATTATATTATGTATATTAAATTTAATCCTAATACAATAACGCACTAAAGCAACATTGATTCAACATAGACGAGCAAGACTAGTATTTGATACTATTAAATGTACCGTAATACCTAGGAATTTAAAAACTTACGCAAAGAAACATGACCAAGAAATGCCATGGTTGTATTATTTTGTAAACTCAAGATCCTTAAACATGTATAACACGCAGATACAAGACTTTCATATTGTTATCCTGCTTTCTCGGCTTTTACATGTTTCTTATCAGTTAACTGGCTAACGAGTGGCCGCTAATAAACGTGGTTTTACGACTCGAAACATCTTTGTGATGTTTTTTGACAATTCCTCCATCTTACTATACTGCACCAGGAAAGTGTCGGTAAGCACTCACGTATTTTGTATAGTTTCCGTGTATTTTGCGAGCATACTAAAGGTTTTGCCATTACATGTAACAATTTATTAAAATAACGTGCAAGATTTTTTTTGTGATGTAGTATATAAAATCAACCCTCATCATCATTCCTGTAACGACCTACTGCAGGGTTAGTGTTGCCAAGTGTCCGGGTTTCCGTGGGACGTCCCGATTTTCAGGAGTCTGGGAACGCGTCCCCATTTGTACCTGATCGAGACGCTAAATGTCCGTTAATAAAAAAATAAAGTCTTCTAAAAATAATATGTATTTACTTCCCATGGATTCGGATCCCTCAAACTACGGAAGCAGCTATCCGTTCGACTTCAATATGCTTAAATATATTTAAGTCAAACCCGTTAGTTCCATTTATAGCTCAAATAACAATACACTATTATAAATTGTAAGCACCAAAATAATGAAGGAATAGCTACAATGGCTTGTAAACAAGTCTGGTGCGATCGGACACGGTTGTCCGGAGCGAAGGCAATCGGTTCCCGTTGCGACCAATCCCGGTCTAGCCTTGCGTGTGGAGGGTGCGCAGGCTGATACACCCTGTATATATTTGGACTGAGAGCTACGCTAGTTTATTTTTCTTGTTTTCTTAGTAGACGGGACGATCAGTACGCTCACCTAGTAGTAATGATACGCTTGTTATGACAGATGCCGTGTTAAAAATTAATCACATTAGGTAGTCATCTCACTTCCACAACGTCAACACTGCCCTGGGCCATAAAGCTGAAACTGCAGCAAATTCTAGCAGAAAAATGACCAGGACGAAAAAATAAATTGCTCCCAAAAGAGCTTTTTTGGTTATAACTTGAGTGTAACGTTCGAACCGTTTAGATTATTTGTCTAACGCAAAATGGAACTGAATAGAATGTAGGAACCTTTCAATATTTAACGTTCACTCTAGTAGTTTTAAAGTATCATTTACAATTAATATCTATTCGTATCTAAATAAAAGTCGGTTTTAATTGGTGTGTTTTGATAGCCACTATTTTGATGTTGAATTTTGCGATTCATTTGTAGTTAACAGCCCCTGCAGCTGCAGAAACATAAGTAAAGTCGACGTAAGCCTGAGTTAGATGGCACTGTTCGGAAAATTGTCCCGCGAATCGATTTGCATGCAATTAAGTCCGCTGCTCTCGGCCTGGAGCGGATTTTTTGATTTTCCGTATGTTTTGGACGTATGGTTCTTATTGCTTTTAAACCTCGGAGTTTTAAACCCATTATATAATTCCCTCGATAATTCATCATATTCAACTTAAACTTAATTTTAAGTTGACATCAAGATCAACCGATACCAACGTATGTTCGTATCGGTTGACATAAATTTACTTTAAGTTAACAAATGTAACTATGTAAAAGTATTTTTATGTTTCTTTTACATTGGCTGTAAACTGTTATATATAAATAACTACTTCCTACCTTAAAGAATCATTATAGCGTAGTAACATACATAGTTTTAGCAGATAGTAGAAACTACGATAAAAAAAAAAACATAAAGGGCTTATAAACTAATGGTTTGAACATAAATTCAACATTCAACCATCAAAATAAAGACATCCAGGGGATACAACGCTATTATCTAATTCACAGCCTCGAACCATTTAAAGCCAAGTGCCAACTAAACTATAAAATAGACACTAATGTAAACCAGCCTTTGACCCGCACTCGGCTCACACTTCGGTATGGAGACATTTGAACAAAGGCAATAAAATAAGCAATAAACGAAACGTCAATTGCTAGGGACGGACCTTAGTCGATAGTTCGGTACGATAATAATTATCAGTGGCATAATTAGGACTTTCGCCAATTTAATGATTTCTACTAATTAATGTATTATGATTATATCTGAACAAAGGCTTACCCAAATGATTAAATAATCACGGGGCTTAAAACTGTAATCCAGTTAGTGAGTTTTAGTGGACACTTGAGTAGTCACCAACTAAGATTAAAATATGAAATCATTGTACGAGTATGTCGTTAATTATGCAAAATAATGTACGTGGTGAGTAAATAACCGTGTTAATTATTATATATAAGAGTCCAGTCCACTATAAGGCAAGATTTAGTTAAGCTTGGTTTCAATGTAAAATGTTGTATGCCCCATTCAACTAAGTTCATGTTTCAAGTGTCAAGCATATCAATATAAAAGTGTTCTTTCGTTTCATGCATTAGCCTCAAACTAAATTTTTTATTCAAATAAAATAGTATTTTGGTTAATTATGTGGTTCAAACATATAATAATGCAGTAACAAAAAACATATTTTCCAGTATTTACATTTAGGGGAAAAATAATGTGTTTTGTTAAAATCTACTTTGAAATAAAAAACGGATTGGTACAACCCTGTAGTTCTCAGTTAACATGTTAATACGAATATCTAGTCACGATTTTGTATCCAGTGCAGCATTACCTATTATTCCAAATACGCTTCTGATGACGTGCTTTGGTTCAGAAATGGACATAATGGTATGTGATACTATGTCAGTCCGTCCATGGGGTTATGATATAAAGTTAACTTCATATTTTACCCTACCAAGGAGGCTTTGGCAGTGCTGATGAAGGAAGTACATATTAATAGGTTAGATGTTATGAAAAAGTGCTGCTATCTGTTCTACGAATAATATTTTGTTTCTAAGCCGCCTCAAATCTGCCGTCAGCACAAAGCAAATTCAACTCAATTCTAACACTACGAAAACGGTAAGAATCATCGAGTATCTCTTTCCTTGTCAGAAAAACATCGATAAAACGTTCGCCAAATTCCAATCACATTTCTGTTTTATCGACAATGTCTTACGCGATGCAGGTGATTCACTACGATAACATCTTGCAGCTTGTCCGTTCGTATAATCGGCCGTGACTACAATGCACTATTTTATGGCTTAATAGCTTAATCGAGTTTGCAATAGAAAGTGGTCTGAGCAAACTCATACTTTTATGCAATGTATCAAGATCAATTATTTGGGTTACGTAAGAAGTGCAATCAAACGATTGACTTTATTATTGAGGAAATAATGAAATGTTAACCCTGTGTAAGATGTTAATCCGAAAAGTGGTTTGTCATTGCACGAGGTGGGTTGGTTGGACAATTGCACTGGTTTTGTAAAGACAATACATAACGGCAAAAGGATCTCGGCTGACATTCATGAGTGATGTAAATCCAGTATCATTATGACATTTCTATCCAGTTAGTTTATTACAGGTTATCACAATTATAACTATCCTAGTACCAAATATTCTCTACTCACTATTACGTTCATTAGGGCCCAGCCTTCATCTGGGACTGTAACAATATTACCAGTACATTGAAAGTTCTAACAACAAACTTCTAAAATTACTGGTATGAGACCTAACGTCTGTCGTTTCAGCTGATGGGGGCTAGCAGTGTTGACGGATAATAATGATTACCCACATTTTTAATTTCCATCAACACTTTATCTGTCATGGTTAGGTGAACCTCCAGTAAAAGTAGATACCGTCCTGTTTACTTAGTATGAAAAAAGGCTCTGTCTTATCACCAGCCCAAGCTGGATCAGTTTGCGGGGCATCGGTTAGTACCCCCAAAAATGTGACGGACGGCCTAGTTCAGTGAACTTTACGTCCGAACTTCAATCTCCAATCGCCACTCCAACCAAGAATCAAACAGAACCTAGTACTTATGAAGGGATAAACAAAACCCAACAAAATCTCATTTGAAAATGGAGAAATAATGCAAATAAATATCTTTGCAGCTATAAAACAGACACCATGTGAATTTACCAGAAGTGATCATCTTGAAGACCGTATCACTCGAGATCGACGAGGCAGGCAATCATGATTAATTGATGATTGCGCAATCTCAATAAACGGCACTAGGAAGCTGCAAGTATTTCGACTTATCTCCAAGCTGTGTGAACGGAAATGCAACCTCAGTATCTTATGACGCATCTTCTGACAAGGCACAGGACACCTGCGGAGAATTAGCAAGAAATGCTAACAATAAACTGGTTTATTTTAACCTATTTCAGTCAGGAAACTTATCGAAACAAGTAAATGTTTACGCATAGAATAAATTTTGATTTGTCAAAGAACAAGTTAATTGTTTTACTATAAAAACCACATTGTAGCCAGCTGTCAAATTTTTTTTTTTTATTAATTTTTAGGGTTATCTTTAGTAGGTTTTAAGAGAGGATTTTTGACACTGTAATAGAATTTTTGGTTAACACCGACAGGCGAATGACTAAACACAGAACATTTGTTAAGTACTAACGTAACGTTATGAATTAAATCGTTCCGTTTTGCTTTAGAGAAGGAAGACGAAAAAGGCGGGATAGCTTGTTTCAACATAATAGGGAAGATGCACAAATTTTATTTTTGTGTTTATTTTAAAGAACTACATTTGGAATAGACCACAAGTATATTTAAAAATAAAAAAACTATCACTTTCTGCATAAAAATGCGGTTTGAAATTGACAATTTCAAATTTCGCGCCAAAACGGGCTGGCGTGCCGTTTGACGTCAGATATGTGAATGTACCTCCTTTTCTTCAAGGACTTTCATACTTTTGCATTTTTTTCTCGACTGTCGAGACCTAATTTATAAGAATTTTTAATTACTGATAATGTATGGATTTAATCAATTGATATTACGGAAAAAAACCGTGTTGACCATGCTTTGTGCCAATGTGATTATTTAATAACAATCATATTGTTTTTGACTGACACAAAACCAGGAAAAAGAGATTTCGAGCTGTGAAGACGAATGAATTATTCATCAAACTATTTTTCGATGCAGTGAAGACGACTATGATGTTAGAATACTTGTTATATAGTACTGTTATTCTTCATCTTCTTGTATAAAAAATAAAATAAAATAAAATAGTTTTTTATTGCTCAATATAAAATCTATTACATGCATAAAGTCTCCCCAGTTAGTAATGCAATACTTGTGTTGGGGATGACTTGCTCTCTCCCATGAACGTTACAAAATATATTGAGTATTGATACTAAGAACAAAAGAAACAGGAAAAAACTTATATAATATAAAATTTATGGGTGTTTAAGTGTGTGCATGTATCCGTGTGTGTATGATGTGTATGATGAGTGTGTGTGTTTCGTGTTTGTATGTAATGATTTGTATTCAATATAATACATGTATAAAGAAAATATGTATATTTATTTATTTATGCATTAAGTAATCTTTTTAAAAATATTTTCTGTTTCCTCATATGTCAGTGATTTTAACCAGTCTATTATGATTTGTTTAGATTTAAATATTTCTAACGGGTAAAAGCTAAGAATTTTATTCACATGGTTATAAATATATGATGATCGAGCATTGTATTGGCGTTCCGCAAATACTGTATGAACCGGGCGTGAAGGTGCCACAGCGTGCTTTCGTCTCCTACTCATTTTTTCCGGATCAAACGGTAAGTTTCTATGCAGGTTAAGTATCAGGTTGAGGATGTACAACTTCCTGACTGAGAGGAGGCCACAGAGTCCATATAAATCTTTAGTTGAGAATCTATATGGTTTTTGGTACATGACCTTAATAAGCGACCTTTGAGCTCTCTCGATTTGAAGAAATTTTGTCTTTGATGCCCCACCCCATACAGGGATACAATATTTTAGCACTGGTTGCGCTAAGGCTAAATAAATTTTATTAAGAAAAGAGCATAGCATCACATGGCGCAATCTGACAAAAATCCATATAAATTTTCTTATTCTGGCAGAGATGAGATCCAGATGAGAATGCCAAGATAGCCTGTAGTCGACCAATACACCCAGGTTTTGTAAAATCTACCTTTACAATGCAGGGGCATTCGCAAGTACCGTCTAATCTATTAGTACAGCAGTGGATCCTGAGTTGGAAGTCGTCACTTGGTTGTGATCTTTTGTTTGGTGTAAAACAAATGAAGTTGGTTTTTGCTGCATTTAGGGTAAGTAAGTTGGAATTTAACCAGCCAGCGATCTCAGCTAACCCATGTTCAGCAGAAGACTGCACGGTATTCCACGTTTGTCCAGAAAAGACGATGGCTGTGTCATCAGCATAAGAATAAATTTTGCCGCCGCAAGTATCAAGTGAACATAGTTGATTAATGTAAATTAAAAATAGGGTGGGACCGAGCACAGAGCCCTGCGGGACGCCATAGCAGATATTGCTTTCATCACTACGTAGTTATCAATTTTGACTACTTGTTTCCTGTTGTGCAGATAGTCATTAAACAAAGCGAGTGGTGTACCTCTAACTCCGATGTTTTCAAGTTTTTGCATAAGTATGGGGACAGAAACGGTATCAAATGCTTTCTTAATATCTATGAATACAGCAAGGCACTTTTCTCCCTTATCTACCTTATCTACTACAAAATCTATTAAATCTATAATGGCGTCTTGTGTAGATTTTCCTTGTCTAAACCCATATTGGGCGTTTGATAAGATATTTGTTTATTGAGAAAAGATATCAGTCTTTTGTTTAATAATTTTTCTAGAATTTTGGAAAGGGATGATAGTATGGCAATGGGTCTATAATTATTTATATCGTTTCTGTCACCACCCTTATATACTGGGGTGATAATAGAGCGTTTAAAAGAGTTTGGAAAAATACCTTTCTCAAAACACAAATTGGCCAACTGGCATAATAAGGGAACCACAAAAAGTCTACATCGTTTTAAAAACCTTACCGGAATATCATCCCAGCCAGATGCGGAGTTGGCATCAAGAGCCATGAGAATACTGTCCACTTCCTCAAAATCTGTGTCCAAAAGTGCGAAGGAGTCTATATTCGATCTCGTTTTTACATTGTTTAACATATTATATGCGTCCGTCCGTTTTAAGATCTCCTCAGCTAACGACTTCCCGATGTTGCTAAAAACCTGATTAACCTGATTTATGGAATCCACCGGACTTGATGCAATGTTGAGTAAGCTAGAATTTGTGGTTTTGACTGGTTTAAATTGAGAAATTTCATTTATTTTTTGCCATAGTTGTTTCGAGTTTTTAGATGTATTTTCTATTTGCTTTTTTATTGTATTTTATTTTTAATTTTCTAATTAAATTAGTACAAAAATTTCTGTAGCGTCTATAGGTAATTTTTAAGATTTCATTAGATGGATCAGTTTTAATTTTTTGTTGCATTTTGTTTCTTAGTCTAATACATCGCAATACACCATTTGTCATCCAGGGTTGTATGATTCGTTTACTACTATGCACGTCTATAATTTTAGTATGCGACTGAATGGATTTTGAAATTACTTCAACCAATGAGTCTGCCAACTGGTTTGGGTTTTTACAGCTTTTTAAGTGGGTCACATCCGTAGCAATCAGTGATTTATATGCTGCATCAAAATCAGTCAAAGTTCTTGATTTGAATGGTTTAGTAACTTCTTTTCTAAGATTAATTATGTTTAGAAAGACCATGGCATGATCAGTTATGGAGGTATTTAAAACAGCAATTTGTGCAGAATTCACTCTTTTATCTAATCTTAGCATGACATGATCAAGGCACGAGTCTTGTCTGGTAGGGAGGCTATGTCCAGATAAAAAACCATGAAGTGATAATAGGTCTAAGTATTCAACTCGATTTCTATTTTCTGCATGTTTTGTTATCAAATTAATATTTATATCTCCGGTTATAATGACGTTTTTGTGTGTGGTTAATGTTTCAAGATGAGTATTAATAGAATTTATAAAATTACTGGCATTACTAACTGAGGGAGAGCGGTAAATACCCAGGACTGTATAGTTAGGTGTTATAATTGTAAGAGATGAGTCTGTAAGATTAAGTTCGGTTACTAATGCTTGTATATTATTTTTAACATATGCAACAACTCCATCGTTTTGGTTTAATTTACGTAAAGTAAAGAATGATGAGTAGTTACTTATCTGTGGTATTTTTATCTCTATGCAGTCTACATTCTGTAAGGATCAGAACATCAGCTTCAAATGGTAATTCCAGTAATGTAGCCTGTAAGTCATCGTTATTGTATATGCTTCGTATGTTTTGGGTTACTACTGAAAAGTTGTCATTTTTATTGGATTCTATTAAAATATCTGATAGTTCATCGATATTACATGATACTGAACTAGCTATCTCAGTATTGTCTAATACTTCAATTGTTTCCAGATTACTATTCATTAAATTCTTTCAGGTATATTAGATAGTCACATAAATATATAATGTTTAAAGTTTTATTTATCATTTTTAAGGAATAAATCTTATTGACTTTAGTCACTGTGAGAAAACAGAAGCAATCATTACTATATATTGTATAAGTAAACGTATTTAAATTATATTTATTTTGGATATTTGATGAATTGTGTGTTGAGGAATGCGTGCATGTGACAGTGTGTGATATAGTGAGTGAATTGTAATAAAGAATAAGTTTGTAGTGTATTATGTATAGAAATGTAATTTATAAAGTAGTTTTTAAGAATAAAATGTTCATAATGTGACTTTTCACATCTCTTGTTATATCTTAATGTACAATATTCTCTAGTCAGCTTAACTATTTGGTATACAATGAAAGTGTTTAGAAAACTCAAAACAATATTTGAAATATTTTCTAGGGTAAGAGACAATGTAACAAAAATACACTTTGACAGTCAGTCTTTTTGATTAAGTTGATGCACCTGAGATTCACTTGTTATCTGGATTATTTGAGAATTTTCATCTCGTCGCACGAATACTGCTGAATGAGGTCCAACAATATTTATATTTCTTGGCTTTCACTAGATCTCTTGCCAAAAAGAAGAGACGAGCTCCCTTGGCGGTTAGCTGTTCGGAAACAAAGACAGGAGTGTCTTCATTTATAGTATGTCCCAGATGTTTTGCGCATAATTTAACCTTGTTTTGTATGTTAAAGTGTTTTATCCCTTTGAGAAAGTCATTTTTCAGTAATGTAGACCCAAATTCCAAGATAATAGGCGGGTTCTTATTAGCTTCTCCTCTACTTGACAGTCTAAAAATGTCTTTAATGTCATTATTTTTCATCTGGAGCTTAATATTGCTCGATAGTGTGGTAACCATTTTTATTAGATCATCTCTGCTTTCTTGCTTCTTCTTTGGTACGTTTTTTATTTCGATGCTTGTTTTTCGCATTGTTCTCTGAAGATCCTCGACTTTGTGCTCAAGTAAAGATATATATTCATGGTTTGCCTTATTTTGTGCTTCCAAAGAAACCACCTTAATTTGTAATTCTTCATTCTGCTTTGTAAGTAGTAACATCGATGAATCGATGTTCCTATTCGTTTCTTGAATCCCTTTTAGTTCGTCCTTAATTTCAGCCATTTGCGTTTGTTGGATGCTAAGTATGACTTTAGCATTTGTCTCATTTCTTCTTGAATTTCTTAAATTCTGATGGCAAGTCTTCTTCCCTTTGCCTTTTACTGCGCTGCGAGACAAAACTCAGAGGGGTATTTTCGTGAGTCATCTCGTTGATATTTGGCGAAGAGGAAGATTTATTAGCCGTACCCATTTTAATTGAGAAAGAATAAGATGTCAGTACAAATATTTATGTCGCAACAGAATACTAACTGGTTTTATAATATATTGAATAGGGATGCATATACAGAATAAGGACGCATATAGGAATGCGTACACAGAATAAGGACGCATAAACAGAATAGGGATGCGAAGATAGAATAAGGATGCTTAGCACAGAATAAGGATGCATGCACAGAATACGGACACTGATTCCTTTGGCGTGACGTCTTCACACCACCACCTATCGCAGGGTCCTCTTCAAGCGGAGCAAGGCAAAAATATAGTCCTGACCTTGTTTCGCGTCGCTGCTCGGTGCCGTAACCTTGGAACGAGCGAGTCGATGTTTATGTGCCTTGTTCAAACTTTTAAAATTCAATTAAAAACTCAAGCAATTTTCACTTTTGTAATAATGCAATAGGAGCTATTTTATTTTCAAAGATGTTCAGTATTTTACGATTTAACACAGTACACGTCCACTTTCAACAAATCTCACGGGCGAAGAGAAAGAAAGATATGAAAAATAAACATATTACCTACCTAATACAAATACAATAACAAATGTTATACTTTTTTGTAAAGATAAGAATCATGTCAAAAAGTTCAAAAACTTTGTGAATAGAGATGCTCATATCCCATATTATTAAATGCTAAACAGAATAATGCATTTGACACCTGAATCAGCAATAATAAAAAAATTATGTAAGCATTGAAAATACACCAAGTTTAATATTGATTTTATATATTACAGTCACAAAAAATCAAATTTATAACAAACCTACACAATTATATATAAATTTGATTTTTAAAACAAAGAAAATTATTAAGTGTAAGTGCCATGGATGAGATACACAGGGCAGTTCCATGTGGAAATCCTCAAGGCAGCGTTTTTCAGCAGTTTCTGCTCACACTGTATGAGTTAAAATATAACCTTTTCTTTTGCTTATCATCATCAGCTCATATTAAACGTCCCACCGAGGCACGAGCCTACCCGTATAGGGGATTAGGCCTTAGTCGTCACGCGCCCAGGCGGATTGGACGACTTCACACACAACCTTCGAATCTCTTCGCAGGCGTGCATGAAGTTTCCTCACGATGTTTTCCTCACCGTAAGAGCGTCATAACGTACATATATTTTCGAAAAATCGAAAATACATTGCACTGTCGGGATTTGAACCTCAGCCTCCCGGTAGGAAGGCGACAGTCCACACCACTGAGCCACCGACCTCTTCTTTTTGCTCACTACTTTCATTTTCATGTTTGGTGCATGAAAAACAATCCTTCTAGATTATCAGTAGACATTATGCTTCGATTTCAATAAAAATAATTTTACGTGCGGAAAAAAGTCCATATTCGCATCAGCTTATCGACAAAAATAAATTACACCATGTCAACATTAACTTGAGTAGTTTCCTGGAGACTGCCTTTACAGTTCTAAATTTCATTTTTATTCGAAAAATGCCGATTTTGTCGTTTAATGTTCACTTTTACTAAACCTTTAACGTCAAAATAATATGTCATACATAGATGACGTAAATGACAGTATTGGTGTTTAAATTACGTTCCGTTTCAAGTAATTTCAATTGTAATTATTTTTAAATCACAGCGTAAATTAAAATATAAACCTTGCGTGTCCCTTCTTTTATGTTATTTTAACATTTTAATATCAAAATATCATTTATATACATTGCATGTTCCCTATTGGTGAAGATCGAATATAAATCGACCATTTCACATAGCTTTCATTACACCACAGTTTGTATGCTCTTTACAACGACACACAGATAAGCGTTCGCCAGTGAACTTTCTACCGCGTGCGGGACAACTCCTGCGCATAATTAAGCCAATGATTGCGAGTGCATTTGCACGTCATTCGAATGTTTCCACTTTTATCATATTTGATTACGCTTTTTGAAAATTACAATTATCACACTACATCCATCTTTTCTTCTTCGTATTGCTTATTCAAATGATTAAGAAATGAGACCAGCGTGGTGTCAGTTTTACTGTTCTGTACTTCATCGTAGTTTTTATACAACAACCGTATTTGTTAGAAGCGATGATTGAACGTCGCCTGAATTGTCTAAGTTAATCACGGAAATAAGCGTGCAACAAATAGGATTCCAGGCTAATTCCAATCAAAACTGTAAAATAGCAACTCATAAAATAGACTTTCACGATGTGTGCAGGATCCTCGGAATATACAGTGATCTAAACGCAATGCTCAGACCATTGATCAATGTCTGTCTTATTTCATATAAACCTTACTTTAAAGCCAAAAGCTCCTTTAATAACTCTGATAAATTGACTTGAACCGATCTCTAGCAGTCAACCTGCATAGCCTACATTTTGTTAAAGCGGACTTAATCCAAGTCTTCGGCCATTGTCCAGGTTCAAGTCATAGGTGTCATAAGATAATCAGAACGACTAATTTTAAATACATATAATGCAGACCAATCTTTATTCGTATTCGTAAATGCAGTGTGCATATATAAATGAACGCAACCAACAGACCCAGCCTTCAGACAAATCGGGGCTATTGGTGAAACTAGACGGAATCGGAAACTTATACAAATAAGTATAAAATGCTCACCTGCATGCGATAATATGGTATGGTAATAGACAATCCAATTTAATAATTCTTTCTTGCATTCTGATCATACAAATATTTTTTTAAGAACTAACATACCTATATTTCACTTAATATGAACTAAGAACGTTAATTGATTATTGTACATGGTTGGTTCCTTTTTCGAGACACTTTGGATGTTTTATTAATCTTTTTATTTTATAAAATTTAAGATTTCAAAATGTTTGACGTGTGTGATGCAGATTAGAATGTCACCACCTAGTAAGTACTGTTCTGAAGCCGATGCCTAACGTGGAATTATAGGCTATAAACAATTTAATTAACATTTTAGGGGAAACTCCCCACTATTTTGACAGGCCCTTATTCAAAGTAGGGGTTGTCACAAGGTGTTAGAGGAAAGCAGGAATTTGCGATAGACCTCCCCCTCCGATTATATGCGACATATTGATTTTTTTTCATCTTGTAACAGTGCTATTTATATAAGAAATTTATATTGCAAAGCAGTAGTTTCATTTCCAAAACAACAAATTTACACCTATACTAGAAATATTAAACCACCTTCATTTTTCATAGTTCTACATTAGTAATAGCGATGCAAACACTTCTACGTATATGTTTACCAAAGCAAACTACATCGGCCGTGGAATACACGTCTCGTTAGTCATGTTATTGCGTTCGAAGAAAGTTTATACCATTATAAAATATAATAATACCTTAAATAGGTTATACTGAAGTTGGAGACGCATTCATTATATCTGCTAGCAGTATCTTCAATCAGCCTAAAACTTCCAGCAGGATACGGCCGACGTCCCATTGTAGGGCACCGCAGTTACCACATAGTGTGGTTTTGAGGAGGCAAGGCGGTGTTTACATCTGCCATCTTAGGATTATTAAGGACAGTAACGCAAGTTAGGACAGTTTTGTAATATTCGAAAAATAAACACCCCTACCTACTTTACAGGCTTACTCCAGTTTAAACTTCAGTTCCACAATTTTAAGAGCCTGTAATATAAAGCCAATACATTTTGTAATACCTGTAAAATCTGGTGCTTTTGCCCGCGTCTTCGCTCGAATTGAAGTCGGATAAACATAGTTTCCTATATTTTACTACTAACCACCCATTAATCCATTAGATCGGTAAAAATACAAACATATAAACATAATATTACTTACGTTTACTGCTTCAAAATAATAACTCTTACTTTCGCTGATTTTACAGCTGGAAAAACTAGAAGCGTAGCTTTAAAGAGATACTTGACCTGCGACCTTATTACGTTTGTCTGAATGTAGGCACTCAACGACATCGTTTCCGTGTTCGTCAAAGCATTTACTAATTGGGGGGCTACTGGTTCGGTGAATGCAATTATGTTATATCTATATACAATTATGTAGATATATAATTTATACGTAATGAGAGACAGATATATGCATTTTGTCATTCATAGATATGGAATGCATATACATCTCTATATATGTGGGCTCACTAATAATTTGAAATACAACTAACCATCTAGGCTTATAAAACATACCGACAGCGTGTCTGGCTGTGAGGTGGCATTTCGAGATGGATATTCGCTATTGGCGGCGGATGGCTTTTTAAAGATCTACGGAAAATGGCAATCAGAGATATCTCTCAATAAATACATCAAGCAACAAATAATCGAACATTAAATGTTTTTGCAACATCGCATATACATATTAATCACTAACAATTGCTTTCAGAAATGGGCTTTTAGCAAATATTTGGCGTGATAGAAGTGCTATTTTACAATTGGGTAATAATACAATTGACATAATGGAATCTATCGATATCGCAATAAAATACTAAACAACGACTTGCTGCAACCTTTTTCGGGTAACGAATAATTAGTTACTGGCGTGACTCTGATAAAATAATATATTTAACGCCGGTTTAAATTCCAAGTAAAATAGCGTTTTATGAGTAGGTACGTTTGCTAGTTATTTAGAAGGTTCTATTTGAAATCGAATTCAAGCCCTTGTGGTTGCAATATTTTGCGTTGTATTTTGTAATTAGTTTTCAGCAATCAAAGACTTCATTAAAAAATCTGTTTTTTTTACCGACTCTTGCACATGACCTTCACAGTTTCATCGAACAAGAAAAACATTTGATATTATTCCAATAGGTGCGTTTGCAAAATTGACTCTTAATTAAAAAAAGTCTTAAATATCCTTTGTATAAACATTTTTTCTTTAACCATAGTACACAAACTACAAAGCGTTAACAGTGAACAGAACAATACTAGGTACATGTGCGATAATCGATAAATTGCGAGTCCAGCGATTACCGATTGTATAATCGTCCGATGCCCCGTCGAGATATCGGATCGCGACGCGTGTCGTGGGCGATACAACGCCTCTCTGACTTAGGGCCTCGATTCCGATAAGTTTAAAATGCGCAAATAAGTTCGTTATTGTGTCTTAATAGTTAAATTTAGCACTTTTCGCTCTGTTTTATGGTAGATTTTAAATTGCTAAATAATAATTGTAATAAATTATTCTCAACTTCGTCAAGACGCCGTTTGGCTGGGCGATCTGGAAAACTATGAATAGACTGCGGGTAGATGTTGGCCAGTGCTGTGAAAATCGGGTAAGATAGGGATATTCCAGAAGCAGTCTGTGCGAGTGTGGTGCCGCTCAGACAATGAAACACCTACTGTCTGGCCAGAACTGTCCATCTTCGTGTGGTCGCATTACCATATTTAAATTATGAATCCATATCGATTCGATAAGAAGAATATTAAACCAGTTACCAACTACCAAATTCACAGTTGGATTGTAAAGTTTCGTAATGTTAGGTTTATTAGTGGGATTAAAGCCATAGGTTAGCAACCTCCGCTTGTTCTATCTAGTCACTGAACATGCAATTGTTGCGTCATTTTATAGACAGATCATTAAGACTACATCTGGTATTGGATAAATGAATCATATTGACGAGTTGGTAATCCCAAAAATTTATTATGCTACTGTAATATTTTTTTATGTTACAAAGTGTACAGGACGACAGGACGCTCATTTGATGGTAAGAGATACGCCTGACCATGGCAGAGCGGCATTGAACGAGACCAACAACTTATAGATAGATAGCTATTATTCCCCATCAATGCCGCACTGTGCCAATCACCTGAGACAACAGATGGTAGGTCTCTTATACCCGGTAATTTTACTAAATATATATATTTAATATCATAGTAATATGATTGCATTTTCGCTTTCGTAATAAATGTTTTTTGCACACAATACCCATGGTCTCTGTTTTTCTCATCCAGGCTTCACACTTAGCTAAGCTGTCGATATTTCGGGCCGAAGAAATGCTTGCTTGCAAACGTTTTCTGTAGAGCGTATCCTAATTAATAAGTCAGTAATTAAGTAACAATTTTCTATAAACTTTTGTCTTGCAATGCTTTCATGCTTCCCTAATTCTGCTATTGATACTCATTTTTCATTAACCATATTTATTAAATATGCTTTTTTTTCCGTTAACATTATCTGAGGTTTTTAAATAATCAAATTAAAAGTACCTCGTAATTAACACCGTATTTTGCATACGATCGCAGTACCAACATACCTGTAACAATAAACAAATTTTGAGTAAATAAACATATGTTTTGAGCTTATGATAAATATGCCAACCTAGTATTAAACTGTTGTTATATTGTAATGATGATAACATGTAAATTGTATTCAAACTCAGTGCAATAGTCAGTTAAAAAAAACCGTTGAACCGACACGAACCGTTAAGATTGCATAAGTACAAGTAAGTACTTAATATAACAATATTCGTCACCTAAAATCTATCACGTAAATATACGAGTTCGAATGTAAGTACCAAACACGGATAGAATTAATAAAGAGCACAAAATAAAGGAACTCGTTCCAACGGGGTCGTAACGAGATAAGATGATAACATTTTCCAATAAAAGTGGGTAAAAAGGTCGAATCGGCACGAATGTAGTACAAACGCAAAGCTCGAGGTCACATGAAGGACGAAAGAGGCCAAGTTCAGCGCGTCCCTGGGTGTCAAGGTCGTATTGGGGTAAGTCGGGGTCACGATAAATTATATTAGCCCTTAATGTTAACATTTTATTGGATTTTACCTTATATGAGGAAGGAAATGAGGTTTATGCCGCTGTTAGGTCTATTAACTATTTCGTAATGTATAACTAAAACGTACGGCTGGGTTGGTCACGAAACCATTTTTGTTTCTAATTAGTTGGGTGGCGTTGTTGTGGCTTTTGCCATTTTTATCTATTACATATAAATCAAATTGGAGTGTCTGTTTGTAATATTGAAAAATCATTATATTTTTTAATGCATATGAATTTGTTTACGGTACTCATGCATTAATTTTTAAAATCTTTGTCTGTTTGTTCCGGGTATACTCTAAAACGCCTGGATAGATTTGGACGGGACTTTTTTGACAGGTAGCTGATGTACTAAGGAAAAACAAAGGCTAGTTTTATTAAAGAAAATACTTATTATTTTAGAATAAAGTCATGTTTCAACGCGCGGCGGCCACGCGACGTTTGATCAGCACGCTTATGTTTTAATATACCGCGAGGAACAGCTAGTCTATAATATAAAAATGAATCGCAAAATGTGTTGGTAAGCGCACAACTCAACAACGCCTGGACCAATTTGGCCAATTCTATTTTTAAAATGTTCGTTGAAGTCCAAGGATGGTTCATACGACAGAAAAAATCGAATAATTACCGGGAAAACCCTAAAAACAGCCCTTTTCTTTTTCACATACAAACGTTTTCTAACTTAAACGTAGAATCAATTTGAGCTTTATTGCTATTATTATATAAAGTTCATTAAAATTACTTACTTTTAAATGCTTATAGTGTTTTATTTAATTATTTTTAATTCACACCGAATTATTACCAGGTTGACGGTACTGTTCAGGATATTTTTTGCAAAGAATATAAAAAAGGTAGGAACAAAACACTGCCACATTACAAATTTTTCTGACAGGACGAAGTCTGTCGGGTCAGCTAGTATGTAAAGATTTATTTATTTAGTATCCAAACAACCAACTGTTATGGGGAAGATTGAAGGACCGACGCCCATGATCTTATACACTCCTTCAGGTAGTAAAGTTACGTTTTATTGACACAGCGATACTTTAAAAGCGCTCGCCGGCCATGCGATTAGCATTTACAACGGCTACAAGGTTAAACAAAGGCTGTAGTTAACTGCCTAATTCAGAGCCAAGGTGAAAGGGGCAGGCGCAGGGATGGACCGGGAAAATGGGTCAGGTATATGGGTCAATGTTTAGAAATGGGATTTACACTTAACGTTTTATTTGAGTATGAATCTGTAGTTACTGGGTAATGTTGATGAGGTCATAATTGGCATATATTTTTCAGCCAACATCATCGGCTCATGGGGCATATGCAAACGAACGTTCATATATGAACCAGAATAAACGTGGCGGAAAGTTGATCGGCAAGAAGGTGGCTTTATCCAACACTGGTTTGTTTTCTCTCGGACTTTACGATTTAATGTATTGGAAATCATATCTAGGCATTGGACCAGACCTGGCATCAGATCGCTGTGCCTTCTTTTGGCGACTGACATGGTTTGACATTACGTACTATCATTTAGCAGATGTGATGTGTGTGAAGTTTGTATGTAAATGACATCAGTATTGTCTACTTCAATAAAATAATTTCACAATTAACATAAAAAAATATGTAAATGACCTAAAAACACCAGTAGGTGGTGTAGTCTACCTCAATAAAATAATTTCCCAATAAACATACAAAAGAATATGTAAATGACATAAAAAAATGCACCACGAATTTCGATGTCATTTACATTGTTCGATTTACAATGAACCATGTCAGCGTCTGTGCATTCGTCGAGGGACCAAAAAATGCAAACAAAACACGAAAATAAACATTGGAATTCGAAAACAATTCGACAATGCGAGTGCAATCGAAATTACGGATTGGTGAAACAATGGCGGATGCAAATTGTGCGCGTGCGTTTATTTATTGAGGGCTTAAAAAAAGATGCAACGTGTTCGGCTCGACCCGGGTAGGGTTGCCATGTAACATTTATAAATACAAAATAATGTAATTTAGACTATTTAAAAAAATGAAAGAGACAAAATTTTACTTTAAAAATAAAAATACAATATTTAAGTTTCCATAAATGAAAAAAATACAATAAAAAACCAAAAGGGCCTTTTCACTTGAACACACAAAAAAAAACAAAGTTTGTATGGATAGCAGCTCAAATCTGGGAATCTTGTATAGGGTATACATTTTATACCATTCATGTGGTTTGTGACACAACATGGTCGCCATCGCGAGGACGAAGCGCGTAAAGCATCACAGAACACCGAGGTTTTGCCCGCGCCGGCGAGAGCGATCGTTGCGTACGTAGAATGAATGCTTATGAGCATATGAGAATACATTCTTTTTTCTGTTACAAGTGTATAGAACGGTCAGGAGGTTCACCCGATGGTAAGTGATACGTCTAACCATTTCAGTATGGAAGCGGCATTGCAGGAGACCATCAACTGACAGTTATTATCCTCCATCAATGCCGAACTGCGCCCGTCACCCAGACAACAGAAAGCTCTCTTATACCGGTAATTTCACTAGCTACAGTGCCCACATCCCGAAATCTCGAAATAAGTGCATTATTCTTGTTTCATGGGACGATATATGGCACTGCGGTGAAACATACCTAGACGATTCAATATCGAGTCTACCACCTAGTAAATTTATTTAGATGGTTTGAGCGTCTGCCAACCCTAAACCCTTTAAAAGAAACCATAAGCTTTAAGGCAGCCCCGCTATTGTCAACTAAATATATCAGACACGGTAAGGTCCATGTGAAAAGAAATTCATACAAGAGAGAATAATTAGGAATGCCGAGTGTGGATTAAAACTTGTTGAATACGTCCAGATTGCAACGCAGGTCTGGAATGCATAAAGGATGTGGTTAACAGTGCCTTCTGTCAGGGTTTTATGACGTGGGAATAAGGTCGAGATTTAGGTAACAAATTCTGCATTTATTACGTAGACATAAATCATATATTCCGCATTCATATCTAGAAAGGAATGAATTGTCGCCTTTAGGTACTGAATTGATAAAAGTGCGTATGATTTTCATTTTTATATTTATTTATAGAAAAGGCTGTTTCTAGGCAGGCATGATCCATCCTTGGCCGCATCACTTACCATCAGGTGAGAAAGCTGTCAAATGTCTGCCTATACATGATAATAAAAACAACAATAATGACGACTCTGGGGACGGACCAGCCTCTGCTGATACTCTTATCATAAATACAAAGTACAACGCATAAACATAGGGTTAAACTGAAGCCAAAATTCGCATTCAATTAGCATCCCCTCATCCGTCAGAACTTTCGCTAGGCGCTCGCCCACGCGAGCTTAGAATTAGCTGAAACTATCGGTGCCCATCTAATATTTACTGCTTGTCTAAATAAAATACTGTGACATTACATAGTTACGTTAGCATATCTCAGTTTATATATACTATAATATGTAAGTACAGCACTGAGAAAACATTAAATACTAATCAATACCAGCAGTGTTCCTACCCGTGAGCAATGCGTCCTACCGTGCTAATACGCAGCTGAGACATGGATCTTGACTGCGGGATTGTTCACAAGTTCAAAGTCACTAACGCGCAATGGAGCGAGCTATGCTTGGAGTCTCTCTTGGGAATAAGATCAAAAATGATTTATCCGCAAGAGAACTAAAGTTACCGACATAGCCCGCCGGATCAGCAAGTTGAAGTGGCAGTGGGCTGGTCACGTATGTCGTAGAACCGATGGCCGTTGGAGCAGACGAGTTCTAGAGTGGAGACTGCGTCTTGGCAAGCGTAGCGTAGGACGCCACCGCCGATGGACCCACGACTTGCGGAAGGTCGCTGGTGGAGCTGGATGAGAAAAGCGGAGGACCGGATATCTGGCGCAAAATGGGGGACTATGTCCAGCAGTGGACTGCGATAGGTTGAAGAGAGAGAGAGAGACCAGCAGTGTTTACAAGTATTTTAGTGTGGCAAACGAACTAGGTACAAAAGGTTTAAAAGACGTAACATAACGTTTGTTTTGTTAGATATGCTTATACAGTTCCGATAAGACTAGACAAGGTGAAGATGTCACTGACTTGATGTAACTAAAGGTAGAACCGTTACTACTCAACACCAAAATTTTAAGGTTATGTCATAATAATATTATTATGATCATCAGTCATTAACGTCACTACATAGTCCCCGCATACTTCCCGCATACGAGTAACTCAGCTATGGGGAGATACATTTTGATTACGCTTTGTGGTCTCTACATTAAAAAAGTTTTAGTTTAGGACTAAACATCGCTGTGAGTATGAATCAGAATATTAATTTATAGTGAGCATAACCTCTTATATTCCCCCTTTCTTATTCTTCCACGGATTGTAAATCAGTACCAACTTTGAATTTATCTACAGACGTCGTAGATCAGCATGATACCAACATCCAAGTGTTAAAACCTCGCCAACTTTGCCATGAAACACGAAGTTGCGCTTTCTTCACGATAAACTTGATCTATGGTGAGCTTCAGATTTCTATTGTAGTGTTGAAAGTGGCCACGGGATATAAAATTACAGCTTCGTTCAATTATCTAATACCAGTTTTCGATTCCGATTTCATGCGGCCTGTGTTCTAAAGGCGGGCGAAGATGGCGTCTTGGCAGGAGAAATTGCTATTGAAGATAAACGTGGCAGATAAATATTTTATAGCAAAGGATTGCATAGACGTTTACATAACTTGTTTTGCTACAAAAACAATCAAAATAAAAAGTAAAATTTTATTTATTTATTTTTCTTTAATTATAACGTTTGATAACACTTACAATAATTAAAGATAATACATTATAATAAATCTAAAAATTTTACTCTTACTCTTCAAATCTCTCACAAAACTTCAAGCATATAAACAATATATCCTTCCATTCGTCAGCAAACAAATCACACTCTGGGAACCCAACCAGAAGGGTGTTCAACAAACTGAGGACCCTAGGTACCGGTGATTGTGCATGAGATACTGTCCGACAAGAAGGATCTGCTAGTAACTTATGGCGTCTACTTCTGTAGTAATTGTTTGGGGTAAATACTTTACACAGTTCCTCGTGTAAGTCGATAGAATCGACCATCCCTCTCAGAATTTATAGAGCCAATACTATCATATTAAACTTTCGCCTCACTTCACTTTAATGGATATAAATAAGAGCAGTGTCATTCCTTTTTCAGAATCATCGGATTTCACATACAATAGAAAATAAGTGTGCCTGTCGGATTTTGAAAGGATTAAGAGACAGTAACCACTAACCATTAGTTAGGCTGTCTGCTTCATTAGTAAACTCCTTTTTTAAAATACAACCAATAGATATCCGAACGTTAACAACTCGGTATCAGATTGTGATCAAATAAATTTATCTCAGCGAAAGCTTGAACATAACATTGACTTCTAAAACCTTCTTTATTGTTTTACTAAATGCCATTGTCAGGCTTACAGCCGTCGTCATTTAAAATATAGATAGATTAAAGATAATTTATATCCCACCATTGATTTATGCGGCTGAAACATAAGCAACCTTTAAACCAACAATGGCTACCGTCTACGGGCAAACCTTTCACTGCAATCAGCGCATGCGCATAACGGTGGGTGCAATAATAATTCAGACTATTAGTCGAATTTCGTGTTCCTATCCGACCAGTGAAAGTAGACCGCTACTGGGCTTTGCAGCGCCTTCTGCGTGGTACAAGGTAAGCGGTCTTGGCGGAAATATTAGGTCGTATTGTTTTCTAACTGAATAAGCCTGTGAGGGCAGAAAATAATAAAGGCAAAAAAAGGCAATACATTATAAAAATAATGATTAGTAAATTTTATTTAATTCTTAACTCTTTGAACTCCATTAACACAAAGGCGTCAGAAACAATACATTTTGTATTGTGTCTGGATGCCTGGCTATCAAATGGTTAATATAAATACAATCAATAAAAGGAGTTAATAATCCCAACTTTACCATTACTCGAAAGGGTTGCGTGAAGCGCTAAGGTACCTAACCTATTACACCGTAGTACCAGATATCGTCCCGTGAAGTACGAGTGTTATGCACTACTTTGTTTCGAAACGAGGGCAGTGTAGCTAAAGTAACAACTGGGTATAGGAGACCTCAAATCTGTCGTATACGGTGAAGGACGCAGTGCAAAGTTGATGGAAACAATACTATCATCGACCATTACTAAATTCCTTCCAGAGCCCACAGTACTATTCTTTGCTTGTAGGTATTATACAAATTATCTCCTAAAATTCTATGTTAGACTTAGACCACTGTCTATCCTTGATGTATATCGCCTATTTATTGCAGCATTAACTTGTATAAGCCTGTAATTTTGCCTTACCGTTATCATAAAAAAATACTTTGAGGGCTGTACGACGTGACGTATTAAGTGTTTTATTAAAGCACAATCATACACAATAGCCTAGCAATGGAAGCTGAATTTATGAATATAAATATAAAGGATCTTTTTATTTTATAAAGTGTCAGGACACTCATCTGATGGTAAGTGATACGCCTGACCATGACAGAGCGGCATGGGCTGCTCTCCGCCCGACACCCGAGACAACATAATGTTTTGTAACTTTTTTTTAATGTTTGTTTGTCTGTCTGTTTGTTCCTGTAATCTATGGAATTGTTGGAACGATTTGGACGGGATTTTAGCATATAGCTGTAATAAGGAAAAACATAGGCTACTGTCATTTTTGAAAATACTTTTATTTGAGGGAGACAACGGAATGTAGTACCACGCAGCGCGCAGCTCACGTCGCGCGAGCTGCGCGTCTTATGAAACGATTTTAATTTAATTAACATAAGGCTACGTTTACTGCGGGACAGCATCTCATACCGCAGGTAGCACCGCGGGGCACAGGTAGTATTTTATAAGCAGGATTTTTTGTGTCAGTATGTTTTAGACAATTCAGAAGAATACGCCCACTCGGTAGTAAGCAGCAACTGTCACTTATACAACACGATCCCATAGAGACCGGAGTGCATTTGCTAACTTGTGACGTAAAGATACACAGTATCCAGTAATTTCACTGCCTGCCTTACTCTTCAGTCACGAACACAGTTATCACTAAAAGCTTAAATAATATATCGGGGACATAATGAAAATGTGATATATTTTATTGAAAATAATATTTGTTTCATAAAAATATTATTTTCTGCATCATCATTATTTAAATTTACAACAAAGCTACCAAAGACAAATGGAAAGTTCGTAATGAACCATCTGGTTAGTTTACGAGCTAGGTTCAGAACATCATAACAGCTGGATGCTAAATTAGAGTTGGATCGGGCGATACGTGGGCGTCCCATTGTTTCTTCGTTGTATAATTGTATATTCATTGTATGAGATCAAGTTGCAAACATATGTCACATTGTATATCATGATAGAAGATAACGCTTTGTCATGATAAAAACAAAATAAATATATTCATATCGCCTTGCCACTTCCTAACCGATTACAAAGAAGAGGTATTTAATTCGATTGTAAGACTACTAATTGTTATGAGTCTACGCTTCCTTTTTCGATTCGCGGACGCAGGTGACCTTACCATTCGAACGACCATCGCTTCTTGCCACCATATGCCCTGCCAAATGATATTTATTATTCATTATCATCAGCTCATTACATGTCCGAGGGGCACGAACTTACTTGTATATGGTGTACAGGACTTAGTTATCCACGTGGGCCCAATTGCGCATTGACCGACTTCACGCACAAACTTTGAATCTCCTCGTAGGCGTGCGCAGATTTCCTTGAGGTGATTTCCGTCACCTTAAGACTATGTCGGATAGTTGAACATATAATTTTGAAAATTCGAAGACTTTAGGTAACGGGATTTGAACCTGCACCTTCCAGATCGAAAGACAGCAGTCCACACCAATGAGACACCGGCATCCTTGATTTACGGTGACGAGTGGCGTCCACGTAATGGAAAGCGAAGCGTAGGCCGACCCCTAACCAGATGGACGGATGATCTGGTTAAGGTGGCGGGTAGCAGATGGATTTCAATTGCTGGGGATCGGCCTGCATGGAAATCATTAGGGGAGGCCTTCGTTCAGCAGTGGACATATAAGGATGTAATGATGATGAAACTTTGATTTTGACTTTTTATCGGATGTCTAAGCAAGTCTTTGTTAGCTAATTATATTTAATTTAAGCCTTTATCCGCCGCTAACGAATACATCCAACAGAAACTATTTTCTATTGATTCTGGAATTATGGCTGTTAAATGTATGAAAGATACCGAATTCCCTTTCGTTTCCACGGCTGGTTCAGCTGGCTGTGCACCCGTGGGTGGGCCAGGAAGTATCGCGGACACCCACGGCCTATCATCGCGTGATTCATACCCGGCTTCGTCCATATTAACGGGGGACTCGTCCGTCTCTTAGCATTAGCCGGTTTCGCCCCACCGTGTTCCCTCCGATAGATTTATGGGCTAAATGCTTGTTTTGCAAGCAATTGCATTCGCTGATCTTCGACTCGAATTGTAAATGTATTGAGATGGTTGTTTTGCACATCGATTATTCGGTTTTCTGCGGTGTTTTTGCTCGGTCATTCAGAAGATCGATTTAAACATTTAAAACGTATCACAATTAATTTTTTAACATGCGTAAGTAATAATGTTCAGAATTTAAGAGATTTGACTTACCTGAAAATACTCTGATCACATTGATTAAAACACGCCGAAGTCAACATTAGTTTTTTTTAAATTGAAGTATAAATAACGCCGTCTAGAGCGTCAAGCTTGTATTACGGGTACTAAACAACTGATAACATACTTTTTACATATTTTTTTGTAAACACATACATATTTTACATAGGAAATATCCAGACCAATATAAACAGACATGTTCATGCCACAAATGTTTGTTCTGCCCGGGGATCGTACCCGGAATCCTTGGTGTACTCACTGACGTCTCAACCGCTAAACTAAATGAGTTGTCACATATAGAAACTGGTCATTCTAAGACCCTGGGGAAAGCCTGTGCCTACTCGTATAATGTACCTATATGAGATCATTTTTATGACTTTTTTATTTGATACACATAATATTAAGAAATAAAGAAACAATTACACCAAGGGTTCTGGGTTCAATCCCCGGGCACTACACACATGTGTGTGCATGAACATGTCTGTTTGTATTTACAAAAAAAAATTATCAGTATGTATATTCATTGCTTAGTATCCATATTACAGGATAATGCTTAGTTTGCAGCAGTCAGTAGAAATTAATTTAAAAGTGAAACAAAATAAAATAAAAATATTTTACCGTCATACATAAGTCACCTATAATCCTGCAATTTTTTATAGGCGTCATACATTAACCACTAGATGAGCCGTTTTTCGTCTGCTGGATGCAGACGAAAAACGGCTCAAAAAAATTAGTCATTGGACTCAAAGCTTCTTAGCGAATATTTTAAGAAATCTCTATTCAAAATCTTACAAACACCTATTCTCAAACTAGACCGAGAGTTTAGTAGTCCTGATAAACCGCCTCTAATCTAACCTTCCAGTGGACTTGCCTTAGTTTAGAACAGACAAAATGCATTCACTTAGCGGACGATTACCATCGAGGGCATTTCGAAAGGGAATGTCCGCGATAGGGTTAGTTCCTCAGGTGCTGTGATAAATCTAGCAGGTCTATTGTCTCGTTTGCGATGCATAAATGCATTTATTATGGAATGTATTTCTTCGTTTTATCTTTGGAATGGTAGTTTGTGGAATAAGGTTACTTCTGAAGTTAAATAAGCGTATATTTGACTTTGTTTTAAAATAGTTATTTTGTATTTTTGTGTTCAGGAACATATTTTGTTTTTTTTTTGCCAGGCATTTGACCGCCACCTCACCTTATAGAAAGTATTGATGCGGTCGAGGATGGATCATGCCTGTCTTGAAATAGCCTATTCACTCATGTCTTGAAGACTGCCAGATTGTAACAGATGGGAACTCACAAGCAGGCAACGAGTTCCATTCCTTTGTGGTGCGCATTAGAAACGAGGCACGAATAAATCAAGGCAATATTTTACAGAAATTAAAGAGCTTATTAAAAAAATCTTCTGCCTTCACAAATCAGCCGAGCATTCTTCAGATGACCCGCCTTGAGTAATCGCATAACACGAATTACGTTTTGCAATAAATGACAGCTGCATTTTGCACATACAAAATTGCGAGTTCACGACAAAAACTTTCCAATAAATAATCTTTAAGTCGGCTTGCCGTTGTCATACGAAGGCCGTGACCTGAAGGAATAGCGAAATGTTGAGATAAGGTACGTCGCAATAGCATTCTGAACTTCGTCTCTTGAAGAGATTTATCTTACTTCATCAGTATTTCAACTCTTTGAAATCCTTTTTACTTTTACTTGGTGGTAGACTCGATACTGAGTCGTCGAGGTAGGAACCACCGTAGTGCCAGATATCGTCCCGTAAAATAAGAGCGCTATGCACTTTTGTATTTCGGAATCAGGGCACTGTTGCTAGTGAAATTACTGGGTATAAGAGACCTAACAACTGTTGTCTCGGATGACGGGCGCAGTGCGGCATTGATGGAGAATAATAACTGTATATCAGTTGTCTCCTTCAACGTCGCTCTGTCATGATCAGTCGTATCACTTACCATCAAATGAGCGTCCTGACCGTCCTGTTCACTTTGAAACATAAACAAAGAAAGAAATCCTTTCAATCACGGCATGGTTCTTTGATAATTGTATTTATATAAACATGCTTGTCACTAGTTCATTAAACCAAAACAAATCTAAAATTCTTTGCATTCATCAAATAAAATACCTTATTGGATGAAATAATAAAAGCATTCTTTAGGTTCTCATACCTTGCATATCGGGAATTGAGTAAAATGGTAAAATATATATACTTGCAGCAAATTAAAAAAGGAATTCATGAATTACATAATCATACAAGGTGTAGAATTAAAGCATTGCTTTTTGGTGGTTTAATTTTTTTTAATGCATGTCGGAATCTGTTTCCATTCTGTAGAGGAAATAAACAGGTTGTATCAGAATCAAAATCAAAAAGTTCTATTTTATTTCCAAACTGCAAGGACCAATAACATTACTACAAAAATATGCTTACACTACAAAAATAACTGCATTTTACGTAACATATCCATCCTATTTTATAACAATTATTAATATTATCCAAGCCGCTATCAAGAGTGCAATCTGCAATCACATAATCGTAAAGGAAATAGCAGAGCGTTCACAATGGTTTCCCACCTATCACAACAGTGGACTGACGAAAGCAAACATTTGCAATCATTTGCATGAGGAAGCAAGATAAGGCGTGCGCACGCGCAGATAGGCGAGCGAGGGTGGGCGCTGTACATATATTTAGGTAATCTGAAACTTTCTGAATGGATCAATCTGGGTATAAGTAGGGTAAAACCGCGTGGAATTATAGTAGCATAGATTGTATTAATAATAAATAAAAAAATCCTTACCATTATTCCGAAACTAATAATCTTACTATGAGATATTAAATAATTTCAAACAGTGGGGCATTAATTTAGGTTTAAACCTAATCCTGTTGCCCATGCATATATAAAATGATAAGCCTATTCTAAGCTGTATATTTATAATAAACGTTTATAAAAGAAATATATTTTATTTGGATAAGACAGCCGTCTAGATCTAGAAGATAGATCCTTACTACAGAAGAATTGGTGGTGGTAGCGAAATCCGTGAAATCGTAACATAAAAACAAGCATACTTCTTACATGATGGAGGACCAAGCACTGTTAATTTGCAAAAGCAATCGTTCGTGCGACCTGATTATTATTGTTGATAGCAAAATATACATATTAATGAAGGAAACCGTGTACAAAGTAGCTTGCATAGGTACTTGAATATGATAGCAGTAGAGTTCCGAATAAAATAGTAAATTTTGTGATATTACTTTAACATCAGCAACTTCACTGTCATCTAATTCGAAAAAGATATGAAATCAGTTTTATAAGACAAGACGATTTGATACACTTAATAAAATACAGATATAATAAGATAGACAAAACAAAAATATATTGTCACGGCGGTATCCCGTAACTCCCATACACATTAAAACCAGTAGCATTGACTGCGTCGACATAATTTACAGTTTTGTATTCTTCGAGTCTCCAGGCTACGCTTGGAACAATGCTGTTATGAGTAGGACGAGACGAAGTACCGTTCAGAAAAAGCCTCGTATAAAATTGCAACTTTAATTCAGCCAGGTCAACGAGATACGATCCTTTTAAATGGCAACCCATTGGCACTGGAGAAAGGCCCGACTAAAAAACACGGGCACGAAGATTGTTCGATTTATAGCGGCGCGGAAGTGGGAAACGGGACGGGCGTTATCAAGTTCGATTGTAAATCAACGACTGTTGTACATCATTGGCTTCCTAGTATTTTTTGTCCATTTTTGTGTTATAAGGAGTAAACGAGCCAGAGAGTCAACTGATGGAAAGTGATTATCTCCGCCCATGAACAACGGAGACAGAAGTGTCACCGTTGCGTTTCTTTCCTTTAAGGAAGGAATACGCTCTTTTCTTGAAGGTTCCTGTCATATTTATGAGGGAATACTGCTGCTGGGAGGTCGTTCAATAAAAGCAATGTGCAATTATCCTGCAGTTATGACGTAGCATGAGTGTGCAAATACAAATTACTACAACATTTTCTTTTTAAGAAAATGTTGTATTAAATATTTCCCGATGACGATGATGTGTTTTGGACGTTACTGAGTCCGTCAATTTTGGTTAATGCTTGTTGATGATTCCAAGACCTGATATATTACTAAGCAAGTTCTACAGGTGCACCAGCTTAGTGACCCGGCTTGAACAACTGCATAATACGATAAGGCTTTGCGACAAATGGCAGTGGCTTTTTACATGTACCTATAGAAGACGCCGTCAGGAGTAGAACGGTTGGGTAAATACTGGAACCCCCTTAATTGATTTCATTTCACTTTTTCTAAGCATAAACAACTGACGTATTCACGGAAAACGAACCGTCACCCGTTAAAGGTAGACACCCACTCGGAATCCTAGCACGAAGGAAACCACGTAATGACTTTCAAAGGTTCGCCCGACAGTAATTTCCCTCTTATCGCGTGTTAAAAGATAGACGTTTTTGCATATACAACGCTCGTCATTAGATAATGTAGCCATAAAGAAAATTGCAGGCATTTCCACTCCCACGTGTAGTTTAACATTTCCTTTAACGACTGATCTCACCACGAATCATGCATCTGTACCGCAGGGCACTGTCTTAACATCAAGTGCATATTTATAGACACGAACATTGATTTTGCAAAGATTTATATACAATGTTTGGTGGGACGTATTAAAAGATATAAAGATATTCGCAAGATTATGGTCGTGATCGACTGCAAAATCAATACAACGAAGGGATCGTGCACAAAGTGGGCGTTTAACCTTTGACCGAGGGCGTGCGCTGCGCGGGCGCACACGGCGCGTCAAGCCATCCATCATGGCAGCTATCTGAGGCAAATTAAGCGAGCATAGACGCCACCGACGCTTCGTGTCCAGAATCCCTTGACACTCGACTTCTAATCTCTGGAAAGTCTGCATAGATCATCTCCAACGGCCGACTATCAGTGCCCGAATATGACGTTTACAAATCGCCCTGTGCCGGCGTGTCACGGTTTCCAATTTACTTTCTTCTGCAACTCGAATATAGTTGACCTCACCGGCCGGAGGAATCGTGGATTCGATCTCATGGGAAGTGCAATTTGCATGTCAATGTTTTGCGCATCGTGTTCAATTATTGATCAGATTATGCGAAAAGAAACATAAAAGATACTGCAATGAAAAAAGTTAATATTTATTTCGACAAAACAATTTGAACTATTTAGCAATAACACTCCTTGGTGAATGTTTGTTCACGCTCCTTATTAGAGTAACAAGCCTTTCATTCCAAAGGTAAAAGTGACACCAGCTACCGATAGGTGCGTAATGAAGTCGAAATTCCACATAGCAACGTTGGACGTTTAAAGACATTTGCTTCGACACTTTGGACTTTATTCACCGAGACCATTTTTGGATAGGAAAACATTGCTTCACTAACACTCCTAGTATATATGTATACCTGAAGCTTTCTCAGATGCAATTCCGTCTGCAAGCTCAGTATTAGCTTCAAAACAAAATAAATTAAGATCCAAAATTAGACTCTTTAATGAATTGAATTAAAAAATACAAAGCTAGGTTTTGGTAAGACCTGACGACCTGTTTTCCTTATGAAAAAAAATGTGTCTACGCCTTAAAACATTTTAATCTTGTTAATGTATAAGTTGACACGAACACAGAATACAGTCTCATGTTCCGCGGGCTGGTCGCAGGCATGTGGTCAAATCATATAATAGCGTTTTCCTTGTTTTCTTTTTTTATATAATTAAACAATGTTTTGGATTTGTACCAAATAAATATGTTTTCTTTCTTTCGTAAACAACTTTTGCATGATTCAAACTGTAATCATCTTTTTTCTAGTATTCAGCTCAACCACAGTTCAATAGATAGTTAAGAAGCCAGAACAGAAATCCAAACAGTAAACAAAGGATTATATGTCTCTCGTATGTCATCCCAGTGCCAGTAGAGCAAGGTCTTGATATCAGCACATATCAGTTAAGATGACGCATTGATTGCGGGGCGATACTTAGCAGATTTATCATCAACAAACACCAATTACCGTCGTAAATATTGACGCGACCAGCAATGAAAACATTTACATTCACAGGCCTACTGAACTTGGTTAATTAAAATGATGTGTCATAATGACTTAAATTGTATGTCACTACGTATAGTATAGCATTAGTTTACAAATATGTTTTCACAAATACAATATTTACTGGAGACTCCAAATCGAAATAAAACTAATCATAGATATGAAGACAAAGTCATAATGAATACAAAGTATATTATCTTCACTAGAACTCCATTCTTAGTTGTGTGTACTACCCATATTATTTTAGGCTAGATGGCGCTGTGCATTTATTAGCGGATTTTTATTTATTATCTGTTAGGCTTTCAGGCTAAGAAACAGCAAATTTTGTAAACGCAATATTAATAAACAGTAGCGTATCAGTAACGAAAAGTTAGTAAAAAACATTGACATTATTTCTATCGTTCGCAAAATAAACGAAAAGAAAGAACTTATTTAATTCGCTGTAGCTGCACAATATCGTATTAAGGCAAAACATGTATCCGTTATGATACCAACTGTTGATGTACCATTTTTCTCCAAACATAAGTCAATGAACTGATAATGCGGAAATAACCAATAATAGTATCATAAAGATACCCACTCCGTACGTGATAGGCCGAAAAACCGCGCATCGTTCGAGGCGCGTCATAATATAAAAGCTTCAATTTCATTATAATTAACAAGGCTAACCTCATTTTCCATTTCTGTAGTGAAATCGTCGTATAATCGCCCCATCGTAGTAATCACTTCCACATCGCATTATGCAAGCATATTGACAAAAATCTGATACATGTTATATTTCAGGGTTGAAATTTTATTGATATCATCTCGGTATAAAATATATTTATTCAAATATTTTTTTTTACAGACACACTTTAATCGTCAATTATTGTATGGAGGATATTTCACTTTGGCGCTTTGTAACTAGAAACTAAGTCCTGGTACCTCAACGTGCACTAGAACAAGACATTGGGTTGATGATTATTGGTCTGGACCTATATCTTTCTTACTCTTCACCACCTGCCTACAAATCAGTGAAGGCAGGTGTAAAGGTGGTTGAAACTGACCCTTTACCCGCCCTACATGCGCGAGAAGGCCACCATAGGGTTTAAGTGGGTAAGTGCGGCATCTTCCATCTTAGCCGCACTAGTCCCACATAACCGGTGCCCCTCCCCAAGGGGCGCTAGGTAGGCTGCGGTAGGCGAAGCCTTTACCGATGTAAAAAAAAAGGTGTGAAGGTGGTTAGTGTATAACATACAGTCACTGTTGATGCTTCACAATGAAGGTGGAGAGCTGGGATATCGGGGCTGCAATACATTGGTAGTTGACGCAAACGCCATAATTATATAGTTTGCGTTCCAAAACCCGTTTTCAAATAGGATTCATGGCAATCCATTACCCGTTGACCATGTCGAATGTTTTAGCTTCTCACTTTCAGTGTAATTGGCTAGATGAGGTTTTTCCAAGACGGCAGCCCTGTTTGCAGCCTCGGGCATGAAGGTTCTACGGTTGGGATCACGAGCGATACCGATCGGCAATTATTGGCCATTAAACTGAACACTTTTGGCTATGGTTAGTTTAGCTTTGAGCGTCTGGGTGTGTTAATTTGCAATGTATAAGCTACCGAGTATTAAACAATATTGGCGTCGTCAAATGTTTTCGCGATTTGTTGTGACTACGATTGAATCGTAACTAATACGGATTAAATGTTGTATTTAGAAAATCTATTTTCAAGGTATATGTATTTTATTTTCTGGTGACGTTTCGGTTTATTCGCAGATACTGCGGTCGTGGGTAGACTCAGAGGTTTTGATTCAAATATTTTTTAATTTAAGATTGGTGTTGAATTCGATTTGCAGAGAATAAAATTCGTTGTCATTGAAATTTGTTTTGTGTTACTAGCTGATTTCACCTTACGAAACATGAGCCAATTTTACTTGTTCGTGGTGAAATTACCTGACTTAAGCGGTTTTTAAAGAAGCAGAAAAATAAAATAGAAGGCTTCTTCTATTTGCTAATGTACTTATGTAAAACTACAGTGGACTGTTAGCAACATTTCAAATACCTATACATTTTCTTTATAAAGATATAGCTTAAAAATACTGTGATTAGGTAATACATGCAACTGATTCCATGATTTTCAAGATTATATGCTTGTATTGCCTGTACCAATTCGTTTTATACATGACTAAGTGGCCCGTTGATATGTAATAAAGAAATCTATAACTCGCCGCCCGAGGGGATAGCCAAAGGCAGATTAAGTTAATGTAGTGGAAATATTGAAACTACTAAATGATGGATAGATATACATTTTACTCATAAATACCAAGAAAAAGCAGTTACATACTCAATATTGTAGGCAAAGGGAGCCTTATCACTACAAGCAATCTCTCCCATGAAATCTTTGTAATGATTAATGATAGTTTCCATTGTAATAATTAATGATAGTTTCCAAACTTCGAAAAACTTACTGAAAGCTATTTTCTGGATTCAAGGATTTTTTTTTTCATTATACTCGCAATTTAATGTGGTATGCAGATATGTACTACGTGAAAGATTCGGTACTGAGTCGTCTAGACAAGTACTGCCGCAGTGTCAGAAATCGACCCGTGAAATAGAAGTGCAAATTGCACTTCTGTGTTTCGGGATGAGGGCACTGTAGCTAGTAAAGTCACCGGGTATAAGAGACCTAACATCTGTCGTCTCCGGTGACGGACCAGTTCGGCAAAGATGGAGAATAATAACAGTTTATCAGTTGTTGGTCTCATTCAATGCCGCTGTGTCATGGTCAGGCGTATCACTTACCATCAGTTCAGCGTCCTGACCGTCCTGATAACTTTGTAACTTAAAAAAATAGATACATATAACCAGACTAATGAGCGGTAAGATCAACTCAACAAAATTAACTTCAACGATACGTCCTTTCGACACATTTTGGAACCATAATTATATATTTCTATTTATTTTCCAGATAATTCCATTTAAATAACCGAAAACATAAAATTATCGAGTTATAATTTAATAAGTTATAATTGAGTTAGTTCGGTGAAGGAAAACATCGTGAGGAAACCTTCATGACGTCTGCGAAGAAATTCGAAGGTTGTGTGTGAAGTCGTCGAATCCGCACTGGGCCCGCGTGGACGACTAAGGCCTAATCACCCCATACGGGTAGGCTCGTGCCCCTCGGTGGGGACGTTTAATGAGCTGATGATGATGAATTGAGCCGATTGTGCGCAACCATCGATTAATTTCACAAGGTTTTTCACGTCATACATTATGAAGAACGTTTTCGGAATAAGTACAGGTGTCTCGCCTATACAATGTTGCTAATTGCAACATAAAATTTACAATCTGTTGGTTTTTTACGACGAGGAAGCCGTTGGGTTATATACGAGCATATAGGTTATTGATATTGGAGACTTTTTGCGTATTAACAAGCTTCATTTCAACTCATACTGGCAAGTCGTTAAGTTCCGTCAAATGGACAATCAAAAGGCGTGGAACGATTGTCGTTTGCATTAATGATGTGAGCTGAAGTACTGTAATATAAATGAATATACTTACAATCATACTTACATCTTCCTCAATTAAAAAAAATGTATGTATTATGTAGTACACAAGTTCTTTAGTAATTATATATTAATTTGTGGAGGACATGAAGTTAAGCTGCAATTAAATTTTGAAAAGCTCATGAATTTTACTGAAAATCAAAACATTATTATAGATAATATACACTACGCAAGCGTACTAATAGTGGCGTGCACTCCATATATGCAAATAAGCAGTGCATACCCTGTACGTCCAGAAAACTCGGCAAATCGCCAATATAGTAAATAATTCCCACTTATTCGTCCGATTTGAAACTATAGGCGATCTGCTCTTATCAACAGCACTTGGACAAAATGTAAAATATTTATTGTTTTTGCGATTAGTGTCACTCACTTTGCATAACCTACTCATGACATCTGTGCACGCCACTGCTTACTAAGTAAACTCCAAGCTATGTACCTTGTAATAGTGGGTCAAGTGTGATATATCCGTGATAGATTTGCCCCGCAAATACTTGCAAATCCCATGAATACGGCTAGAAAGTTACATTTCCAATATTTCATAGCGCGAGCCATTAATAAATGGCCGCTTATGGGTCAGTGGTGAGAGCTCTACCATCCGTTTGTGAGAGGATTAGGGCCGAATTTAATATCGAGTCACTAGATATCTCAACCGATACCAGGGATATGACTGAAGATATTAGGAATGACAAAAATAACCGTTGATAATATATTGAAGATAAAAATAATCCTATATAAAAAAAGTTTGGGCTGTTATATTACAATATAACAGCCCAAACTTACATAAATTATTATTTTAGTACTTGTTTGAGTTGCAAAAAAGTAATTATATGAATTTACTTTATCAATTTTATCAAATACCTAGGACATACACTTGTAGGTTTCCTCCAACCATATTTATAAAATTTTCAATCTTTCACATTAAACATTTGTTTCCTTATTTTGAGAAACTAAGCGTTGCATTAAGTAAATAAAAAAAATTAAAGCTATAAACAAAGTTCATTACAAATTAAGTAAAAAATCTATAAATTTTCATTACAATCTGCCATTTACATTGAAATAATAAAGCGAGCAGGTAATGTAATTTTAAAGCGAAATAATGATTATTGCAACGCTGCTTTATTTGTGAGATTTGAAGGTGTGATATAGTACATTAAACTCGATGTGAAGGAAAAACATAATAAATATGTCATTTTTGGTACACAATACATTATTGTGTACCAAAAATGACAACGTATTTTTTCGTACTAAAGCAACAGGTTGAGTATTTATGAATAAAAATGGAAAAGCATTTTTTCCCATTATCAAAGTATCCCAAAATAAAAGCTACATTAGTATCGCAAAGGAACATTCTTTTAAGAGCATTTAAAGGGCTGCATTTTTATGCCCTCTGGTATAGGAAGTATGCATAGGTGGCAGTTTCATTTAGCATCAGGTGAGCCTTTTCTCATATGGAGCGTCGGTGGCTCAGTGGTGTGGACTGTCGCCTTCCTACCGGGAGGGCTGAGGTTCAAATCCCGACACGTACCAATATATTTTCGAATTTTCGAAAAATATATGTACGTTATCCGACGCTCTTACGGTGAAGGAAAACATCGTGAGGAAACCTTCATGCACGCCTGCGAAGAGATTCGAAGGTTGTGTGTGGAGTCGTCCAATCCGCTCTGGGCCCGCGTGGACGACTAAGGCCTAATCACCCTATACGGGTAGGCTCGTGCCCCTCGGTGGGGACGTTTAATGAGCTGATGATGATGATGATGATGAGCCTTTTCTCATTTGTCTCAAAGTATAAAATCTTTTTGAGGTAAATACTTATAACATTGAAACAGTGAAAATAAATATTATAACTTGAAACTATACAAATTACCAGGTACAAAGTAGCAGTTCGAGTATCAGTACGCCGGACTGCCCTATTAGTATCGTTATAAATCTTCCGTTGGATGCGCTCTGATTGCTATTCCTGGGACAATAATTCAATCCCAGCTGCTGAGACAACTTGGAAATAGCCGAGAATATTAAATCGCAAGATATTATTACCATCTCGAAGAAACACTATATTGAAATGTAATGGTCGACGACAGTGGTAATAGAAATTGGAAAGATCTGCTGATATAAGAGTCACGTCGGCTATATCAGGGATGACAATACAGAGCAAATGAACTCATCATCATCAGCTCATTGAACGTCCCCACCGAGGGGCACGAGCCTACCCGTATAGGGTGATTAGGCCGTAGTCGTCACGCGGGCCAGTGCGGATTGGACGACTTCACACAACACTTTGAATCTCTTCGCAGGCGTGCATGAAGGTTTCCTCACGATGTTTTCCTTCACCGTAAGAGCGTCGGATAACGTACATATTTTCGAAATTCGAAAATACATTGGTACGTGTCGGGATTTGAACTCAGCCCTACCGGTAGGAAGGCGACAGTCCACACCACTGAGCATCGACGCTCATAATGAACTCAT
>PQWD01009419.1:0-15817 GCA_019425675.1 Leucinodes orbonalis
AAAACTCCCAAACTGTTCTTCCAAATTCAAGATAAACTTCATTGATACCGTTTTCTGTCTCTGTCTTGCATGCCTCCCGTTTCAACTCTGAAATGGTCCATTCAGTCATTTGCAGAGCTTTCAGTACATCGGACGCGATTCACTGAAACTTTGCGAAAGCTCGATTGTTCGTGTGCGAAAATAAGTTTGTAATAAAAAGTTTTCATGTTCAACTAGTATAATAATACTTGTGAAAATGTGTACTATTTGTGTAGATTATAGTATAGTTTATATGTGTAATAGTCAGTTTTTATGTTTAGTATTTAAAATGTATGCAGTTGGCGTAAATATCATACATGAAGTTAGTGCTTGCGCAGGTGATTCGAAAGGTTTTGTGTAAAACATTAATCCGCAAAAATTACAAAATTTAAAGTGTAAAATGATGTGTTAATTAGTGAGCTCTTGGTGAACATTAAAACAAGTTGTGATTTTGAATATTTTTGTAAATGATGAAAAGGGTGGATAATCTAAAAATGCCCTCGAACGTGACGTTAAGGGATTTCAACCCTTTAGAAGGGTTGAACCTTAGTGCTGCATTGAACGAGTCCTACCACTTTGATGCGGAATTTGACATATTTTTTCAACCTGAAAATGTGTTAATCACTCTATACGTGCCAATCATATTGCTGTCTTTAGTTTCCAACATAATGCTGATCGTGGTAGCAGTAAAATGCAACTATACTAAAAAGTAAGTACTTTATAATTATCTTTCATATTTAACTTAACGTTAGTTACTAGGTAGTAGACTCAACACTGAGTCGTCTAGGTAGGCACTACTGCAGTGCCAGATATCGTCCCGTGGAATAGGAGTGTTATGCACTTGGGTTTCGCGATGAGGGCACTGTAGCTAGTGAAATTGCCTGGTATAGGGACCTAACAAACGTCATCTCGGGTGATGGGTGTAGGAAGGTGCACGGAGAAAAGATATTATCTCGAGTCCTTCAGTAGCAGTCCGGTACACGGCTATGCCAAATCGTAGTTTTTATGAAATAATTAATAACGGTGATACCTAGATATATGCACATTATCTTATTCTACAGGCAAGTCTCACTAGGTGGTAGACTCGATACTGAGTCGTCCAGGTAGGTACCACCGCAGTGCCAGATATCATCCCGTGAAACAGGAGTGTTATGCACTTTTGTGTTTCGGAATGAGGGCACTGTAGCTAGTGAAATTACCGGGCATAGGAGATCTAACATCTGTTGTCTCGGGTGACGGGCGCAGTGCGGCATTGCTGGAGGATAATAACTGTCTATCAGTGGTTGGTCTCCTTTAATGCCGCTCTGTCATGGTCTGGCGTATCACTTACCATCGGGTGAGCGTCCAGACCGTCCTGTACTCTTATTACATAAAAAAGTTATGAGCATACTTCCTGAAATTGGGGAAATTAAGTACATGAAGTGAATCATTTTTCATAAACTCTAATTTATTAGAACAAGAATAGCCCAGTTCTGACGTTTCTTATAAATATAGCACCTCAAACACTGTTTTTGGCTTGGTACGCTCATACCGCTGTTTCATGTCGAAAGAGCATCTTTCCAAACAAAAGAACGAGACAATAACATTAAAACAATTCATTACACTTATGACAATAGACTACGTCTTTTCATCCAACGCAACGAAGCATCCAGCCCATAAATAAATAAATATGTACTGACATTCACACAGCGTTAAAACAGAATAATTTTAACACTGCAACACTGCTTCTTCTTTTTCTTTTTTAAGGCTTTAAGGGCCGATTTGCAAAAACTTCAATAGGCAAGAGTTATTGTTCATGACAAATAGCCATCATACTTATTTTTAGCTTTCTACCTTGTAAACTGTTTAAACTTGTAAAGAAAATTATGTATACATATTTATATGTATGAATTGTGATATATATATGACAATTCTTCAATTCAAATTGTGATATATATATCACAATTCATAGGAATCCCCCGCCCAGGTTTAAAAGTTTTGGAGTCCATTTCCAAAAACGGATCCCTTCCCTCCCCCAATTTAAAAGGTTTTGGGGTCAATTTTGTGGATATATATATAATTATACATAGAATTCCCCCCAGAACTTTAAAGGTTTTAAGGTCTATTTCCGAAAAAAAAACATATATAACTAATTACATACATATTGATATATTATATCAGTATAAAGGTTGTTGGGTAAATTTCTGAATATATATATACATACACCAATACGAACAGACATGTCCATGCACACAAAACATTCGCTCGGCGATCGAACCCGGAACCCTTGTCGTAGTGGCCGACGACTCAACCGCTACATCAAATGGGTCGTCAACATAGGAAAAAAAAATCTGTTGTCTCGTATCCATATAACAGACATTTGGGGCTAGATGCTGTGTGAATGTCAGTGGATATTTATTTCATTTGATGTATTAAGTAAAAAGTATTCTCATATTTTCGTGACTGTCAAAAAAGAGACAATAGATAATTATATTTTAAAAAACCTGCTTCTGTCATTAAACAGACGAAAAATAACAGTAAGTTGAATACTCACGTTAATCAACAAAAACCTCTCTTACCTGCTCCAGTTAATCCGCCGTGTAAAGGCTTACTCCGTTAAACATGTCATTATGACGTGGATGTGAAAGGGCTTTAATTTTGACATTACTGATTACGTATTTATTATGGCTGTTATGTGGAATTCCGGCAGATTCGAAAGGCGGGATGTCATGTATATTTTAAGAAGTTAGGTACTTTCCACCTTACTCAATACAATATCAAACCTTCACCGTATGAGCGTTAGACAAACGTACATATAATTTCGAAAATTCGAATACTCATTGGAAAATGGTGGGATTTGAACCTGCTTCTAGATCGGAAAGCAACAGTCCGAACCATTGAGCCACTGACGCCCATTTTGGTGATTTAACAAGCTGAAATTAGGGCACAAGGTTGTGGGTTGATTAATTCCAGTGAGAACACCTTCATTGAACATACATTTGTAGATACTCCCACGTCTTTGTCTACTGACATCTTGTCTAGACGGCTTAATACGAGTACGAAGAAATGTAGAACATATTTTTTAGTAATGTAGGTAGCTATTAATATAGCTTGCGAACCGTCTTAAGTTGTACAAAGGCTTCTACCACAGACATCCGAATATACAATTAGACTGGACAAGCCACCAAGTTTATAGGCAGTCCCAGTGTCGCAATTTCTTTTCGGTTCTTATCTGTGAAAAGTTATTATATTTCTTGGTAAATTTACTGATTCATTGCGATGATGGCATGTTACAATTGCACAGGATGGCATTTTGGGAAAAAACGGGTAATTTCTTCTAATATTCGTGCGTCTTGACTCATCTCACGGAGCGTAAACTGGCAGCCAGTGTATGCTCGTTGAGCTTACATTTGTCGCACTTAAAAACGCGGCTTGGCCCATCTCCTGTATTGGGAAATCTGTGGCTTCTACCATAGCAGTGTTGCCGATCTATTGATAGTTGATTTTGAAAACATCTAAACTGATATCACCGATATCGATAGTCTTGGCAAGAGACAGAAGCAATAGTATCGAAACTGTCGATAGTTCATTTGACATAAGCTTCCTTTGTATCGAAAAATTTCTCAGAATCAACAGCTTTTTCAATTGTATCGATAGTGTCGGTAGCGCTATCGATATATATATATATATATTATATATATATATATATATATATATATATATATATATATATATATATATATATATATATATAATCTCTGAAACTGCTGGATGGATTTAGACGGGAATAGTCACCGCGCGGCGCCGCTCATCGCTTGAGTTATGAACCGATTTTGGGATATGTTTACTGTGGGACTAAAATTTTATAACGCGTTAAAACCGCGGGGAACGGATATCTTGCACACAGTACCACAACGTGTAGTTGTGTGTACCGTATAGGCCGTTTTCGGCTTCAACAAAGTAATGGACGCCATAAAACTTGATTAGACTGTTCCGATACTTAAACTTAATATACGATATGCAATATCTTTTGGCTTAACTGTGGTAGGGACCCTCGTAGTGTCTTTAATTACATACCTGTGATTTAGGTTTGAGTTAGGTTTTTTATTATACTAACGACCCACCCCGGCTTTCCACGGGTGCAATTGTTGATACTAAATACACTATAGAGAACTGTGTCTTCTGATAAATCTCGTAGGGTTCAGCCTACGTTTGCAATGTAAGCAGAAAAAAAGTAATTATTAACGCCACAAAATAAGAAATCTACAAAAATCCTCTACTATTTAATCGATGTTATTAAACAAACCTTCCTCTTCAATCACTCTGTATATTTAAATTGCGTAGATTTAAAGATTTAAGCATAATTAGGATATAGGGACAAAGAAAGTGTCTTTGTTTTATATTATTTAGTGACTCGTAAACTCAATCATTATGAACAGTTATAAAATTGTGGCTAATAAATGTAATAATATTTACTCTGTGACGATGTATGAGTGCAAAAGAAAACTTTGCACCTGGCTTTTAAACTTAAATTTCACTGAAACGGAGAAAATTTTGCTCAACAATATATAGATGTTCTCATACCCACTCTTTCGTTAATACCACACATACATACACTCACACACACACACACATACATACACACACACACACACAAACGTTTGCTTAGTTAGTTACTGTGGGTCGCTTTAAGAGGGTTGTTGGCAGAGCATGAAGCATCTTATTTAAAATTTTAGTATGAGACTTTCAAAGAAAGTGCTTCTTTATTTTTAATGTATGACCTTTGGGGTACGTGGGTTTATAAATAGCAGCTTCAACATCAATCTAATTATTATGAGAAATAAAGTTCAAATAATTAATACTTAATGCCATCCAACCCCTTCATAGGATAACTAAACTTATATATTTTTTTATGCACGTTTCTTTATTAATACTGCATCAAATCCGAAACATTAAGTTTTATTCGAACTGACTACTGCTGTTGACCGCAGATGGACTTTACAGCTTCAACGGGCTTGGAGTGCGCAGATGGCTCTCAGCCTTAAAATTTACACAACGTCTCAGAGTGGGACTCGAACCTCGGCATAGGGCGTTGCAGGTGGGGCTTCAGTATTCGACGACTTCTCAATCAATGATTACACTACATTTATTTTCAAACTGAAATCACATTATATTTACTGGATCATGTTAGATATAGGGACAGAGAAAGTCTATTCTTCGAGCTGTACGAATATTTTCGTTAAATATTCTTAAAAATGTTATATAAAATTATATTTGTTTGTCTGTAGTTACTACTGTTTAAAAATATATGTATTAGAATTGTTTTACTTCATGACAACCCATTTGGTGGAATGGTAAAGATATCGGCTACTATATAAAGGGTTCCGGGTTCAATTCCCGGACAGTACAAACATTTGTGTGCATAAATATGTCTATTTGTATTGGTCTGGGTCACTTCTATGTATCATATGTATGTATTTACAAAAAATAAGTATATATGTTTGTTAATCCTTTGTATAGTACCCATAGTACACGCTTCACCCTTAACTTGGGGCTAGATGGCGCTGTGTGAGTGGATATTAATTTATTTATGATCCATATTTATGATACATGGTTGTTAACACGTTTGGTAAGTTAGTGTTATATTATTTTGACTAGTTTCATGTTTAGCAACTTTCGGAAAGTTAGTGCTTTGGCATACATTTCATGTTTCAAGTCAAATGAGTGACATAACATTAGACCTTTATTGCTTTTCTCTATTTATGTGTATAATATTTTTTTATCTGCTTGTAATATGCTAGTGAGATTTTTTCGTAATTGAGAGTTTAAGAAATGTTATCGTAGTGGAAGAGATTCATTCTTAGGTAAAGCGAATTTACTCAAAAAAGCCTGTTGGCTTCTGAATGCTTTATGGATTCATGTTTTCTAAAATTTTTGTTTACTTTACTTGAAGCCTTTTGAAAGATATGTTGAAGTTGTTGCTAATACAATTAGCATATGAGACATAGTCTACTGTACGAATAGGCCTCATAAGTAAATAGCTTTAGCTCGTAAACATACGAGCTAAGAAATAATGTACTAAAACTGATATGATTTTTTTTTGTGTTGGTATGTCGCCAAGACATTCTTAAATTAATATCCACAAATTATCACACAGCGCCGTCTAGACAAATTTTAGGAAGGAACTTGTATAATATCTACTGTTAGTCATAAATATTTGAACGTTTAAATTGTCTTTTGTATTTACGTTAACATGTTTTAACATTAAAGTGTCGCCATCTTTGATTTGAAGACAATGTTAATAGTTGGTGTTTAAGCTGCCGGTTAGTATTGGCTTTTCGTATATTTTATTATATTACTGTATTTTATTAAATTAAGTTGTCAAATGGCTAATGCTTGTATTAAAATATTTTGTAACAATTGTATCGAAATGTTATAGTCTCAATATAACATTTATTAAAACGGAAGTGGTGCAGTGGCGCCACCTTTATGAATTCTTTTGTTGATTATTTAGTACAGTTATAATGTTGACTTCCGATTAAAGGGTATAAATACTGATTGTAAGCATGCAGTTGCTGATTTTCTTGTAATGTGTGAAAGAATAAATATCTCTTGTGAAAACTGTATTACTGATTTTATACCACTACCAGTACTAAGCAACCGAAATATATTCCATCTTTATAAAACCTTTTTTGACAGATGTCGATATGTCGGCTACTATACTAAGGTTTTCAGCTTTGATCCCCGTACAGAACAACATTTATGTACTTTGAACATTAATGTTTGTGTTTACGTAAAAAAATGAGAGCGTCGGTGGCTCATTGGTGTGGACTATTGTTTTCGATCTGGAAGCTGGTTTAAATCCCGCCACATACCAATGTCTCCTAGAATCTTCCAAATTATATGTAAATTCCTCCGACACTCTTACGGTGAAGGAAATCATCGTGAGGAAACCTGCGCACGCCTACGAAGGAATTTTTAAGGATATGCGAGAATTAGTTGAGTTGAAATCAGCATCGGCCTATTAAGTCCCACTGCAGGGAAATGAAGGCACGATACGCTTAGGCTACAAGCATGGTAGTCTTAAAACATCACCGATCCGCATAAGGCCCGCATGTTGGGCCCGGTTCCCCATAGCCATCATCATCATCAGCTCATTACCCGTCCCCAGGGGCACAAGCCTACCCGTACATACGCGTACTTCACGCGGGCCCGGGCGGATTGGCCGACTTTCCGCACAACCTTTAAATTACTTCGCAGGCGTGCGCAGGTTTTCTCATGATGTTTTCCTTCACCGTAAGAGTGTCGGAGGAATTTACATATAATTTGGAAGATTCTAGGAGACATTGGTATGTGGCGGGATTTAAACCAGCTTCCAGATCGAAAACAATATCCACACCAATGAGCCACCGACGCTCTCATTTTTTTTACGTAAACACAAACATTAATGTTCAAAGTACATAATATGTTCTGTACGGGGATCAAAGCTGAAAACCTTAGTATAGTAGCCGACATATCGACATCTGTCAAAAAAGGTTTTATAAAGATTGGAATATATTTCGGTTGCTTAGTACTGGTAGTGTGTATAAATCAGTAATACAGTTTTCACAAGAGATATTTATTCTTTCACACTTCAATCAGCCTGCATGCTTACAATCAGTATTTATACCCTTTAATCGGAAGTCAACATTATAACTGTACTAAATAATCAACAAAAGAATTATAAGGTGGCCCACTGCACCACTTCCGTTTTAAAATGTTATATTGAGACTATAACATTTCGATACAATTGTTACAAAATATTTTAATACAAGCATGAGCCATTTGACAACTTAGTTTAATAAAATACAGTAATATAATAAAATATACGAAAAGCCAATACTAACCGGCAGCTTAAACACCAACTATTAACATTGTCTTCAAATCAAAGATGGCGACACTTTAATGTTAAAACATGTTAACGTAAATACAAAAGACAATTTAAACGTTCAAATATTTATGACTAACAGTAGATATTATACAAGTTCCTTCCTAAAATTTGTCTAGACGGCGCTGTGTGATAATTTGTGGATATTAATTTAAGAATGTCTTGGCGACATACCAACACAAAAAAAAATCATATCAGTTTTAGTACATTATTTCTTAGCTCGTATGTTTACGAGCTAAAGCTATTTACTTATGAGGCCTATTCGTACAGTAGACTATGTCTCATATGCTAATTGTATTAGCAACAACTTCAACATATCTTTCAAAAGGCTTCAAGTAAAGTAAACAAAAATTTTAGAAAACATGAATCCATAAAGCATTCAGAAGCCAACAGGCTTTTTTGAGTAAATTCGCTTTACCTAAGAATGAATCTCTTCCACTACGATAACATTTCTTAAACTCTCAATTACGAAAAAATCTCACTAGCATATTACAAGCAGATAAAAAAATATTATACACATAAATAGAGAAAAGCAATAAAGGTCTAATGTTATGTCACTCATTTGACTTGAAACATGAAATGTATGCCAAAGCACTAACTTTCCGAAAGTTGCTAAACATGAAACTAGTCAAAATAATATAACACTAACTTACCAAACGTGTTAACAACCATGTATCATAAATATGGATCATAAATAAATTAATATCCACTCACACAGCGCCATCTAGCCCCAAGTTAAGGGTGAAGCGTGTACTATGGGTACTATACAAAGGATTAACAAACATATATACTTATTTTTTGTAAATACATACATATGATACATAGAAGTGACCCAGACCAATACAAATAGACATATTTATGCACACAAATGTTTGTACTGTCCGGGAATTGAACCCGGAACCCTTTATATAGTAGCCGATATCTTTACCATTCCACCAAATGGGTTGTCATGAAGTAAAACAATTCTAATACATATATTTTTAAACAGTAGTAACTACAGACAAACAAATATAATTTTATATAACATTTTTAAGAATATTTAACGAAAATATTCGTACAGCTCGAAGAATAGACTTTCTCTGTCCCTATATCTAACATGATCCAGTAAATATAATGTGATTTCAGTTTGAAAATAAATGTAGTGTAATCATTGATTGAGAAGTCGTCGAATACTGAAGCCCCACCTGCAACGCCCTATGCCGAGGTTCGAGTCCCACTCTGAGACGTTGTGTAAATTTTAAGGCTGAGAGCCATCTGCGCACTCCAAGCCCGTTGAAGCTGTAAAGTCCATCTGCGGTCAACAGCAGTAGTCAGTTCGAATAAAACTTAATGTTTCGGATTTGATGCAGTATTAATAAAGAAACGTGCATAAAAAAATATATAAGTTTAGTTATCCTATGAAGGGGTTGGATGGCATTAAGTATTAATTATTTGAACTTTATTTCTCTAATAATTAGATTGATGTTGAAGCTGCTATTATAAACCCACGTACCCCGAAGGTCATACATTAAAAATAAAGAAGCACTTTCTTTGAAAGTCTCATACTAAAATTTTAAATAAGATGCTTCATGCTCTGCCAACAACCCTCTTAAAGCGACCCACAGTAACTAACTAACGAAGCAAACGTTTTGAAATAATAATCCGTAATGCTCAGTATGATGCTATATATAAAACTTGTGTCGTAAAAGTATATAAAAAGTTGAAAACAAGCATTTAAAAGGACAATTTATTCTTAAATAAATAACCTGTGTTTTGAAACAATGTTGCGCGTTGTATTTCATCTATCAGAGGTCCAAACCCCGCTTATTCTATTATAAATTTGCTTTTCCCTCCTCCTCCTCTTTCTAAGGTTTGACAACACACCTTTAACTCCTTCTGGGTACTAAGTTTCTTTAAATACAGTGTCGAATCGAGAACATTGCCTATTTGTTATTGTTTTAGTCACGATTTTCTTATTATTATTGTTATATTTTACTTATTTTTTATTTTATTTTATTTAGTTAAATGTGTTTTTAATCTTTTCTAAATATTAAGGTGAATTTTCAATGATTTTTGGTCTTTTTCTGTATTTATTTATAATCAATTATGTATAGGTAAAAAAATCAAATATGTTTAACCTAAAAATCATGTACAACACTATGCGATTAATCAATAATAAATATTACAATAAAGAGAAATGTTGACTTATAAAAAAACTGAATTTACAATGAAACATGGGGTGAGGCGGGTGAGGCAAAGGGGGGGGGGGCATTTCACCCAATTTGGTTCGGAAATGGATTGCATGTTAATCTTTAATATCAGAAAACAAAAACAGAAATATGATACTAAATAAATACTAACAAATTTGTTATAACCAAAAGAGGTTCCTGATTGTGACATTGAAATTGTTGATTGGATATACATCACGTTTACGATAAACAAACCAAAACAATACATTCAAAGCTTTATCCTAATTAAAATCGTTATTATTAACATGAACAGAGAACATTGTTCGGCATCTTTTTAGATGAAGTTAAATAGGACAATATTAATAAAGAAAAACCTACCTTTGTCCAAGGTAAAGAACAAAGTAATGGTAAATAATAATTTAATAACTATGAAGCTTTATTTAATTATCGACTTCAAAAGTAATGAGGAGATAAGGCTGTAATAGTCCTTTTGATCTGGAGAGCGCAGTTTCAAATCCCGCCACGTACCGATATCTTCAAAATTTTTGAAATTATATCCGATGCTCTTACAGTGAAGGAAAACATAGTCAGAAAATCTGCGCCTGCGAAGAGATTCAAAGGTTGTGCATGATGTCGGGCAATCGGCACTGAACCAGCGTGAACGACTAAGGCCTATACACCCTGTATGGATAGGCTCCTGCCCCTCGGTGGTGACGTAAGCTGATGATGGAGAGCTACTATCCTATGGTTGTTTCTGTGATAGTGTGGCATGCTACAATTCAAAACTGCAGATTAGATATGGACTAGCCTTTTGGTTAAGCTGTATGGCTGCATTTGTCATCATCAGCTCATTAAATGTCCCCACCGAGGGGCACGAGCCTACCCGTATAGGGTGATTAGGCCTTAGTCGTCCACGCGGGCCAGATGTGGATTGGACGACTTCACACACAGCTTCGAATCTCTTCGCAGGCGTGCATGAAGGTTTCCTTACGATGTTTTCCTTCACCGTAAGAGCGTCGGATAACGTACATATATTTTCGAAAATTCGAAAACACATTGGTACGTGCCGGGATTTGAACCTCAGCCCTCCCGGTAGTTAGGCGACAGTCCACACCATTGAGCCACCGACGTTGCGTTTTGTATTTAGAATAATTTTTCAATGCAATTTGTTACAAAGAAAATAAAAAGACTTTTCCTGCGATAAACTCGAGCTGTACCTTGTCAATCCATTTAATCCAAAACCCAAGGGAACCCTCCCCTGAAATAGTCTCTGTGATAAATTTCACACACATCAATATTCCGACCCGTGCGATTAAATACTGACTCTTTTATAGTCACCTAATATATTTATATAACAGAGATTGGATTATTTTAGCACTCAACCAGCACAGTTATTTATGATTTGTATGAAAGCTATTTTATTTTAGTTTAAAAATTGTAATTGAATACTCAAATTGTGGTAGTAATATGTCATGGTAAGCGTCGAAAGTTTGAAATGCTTGAGTTTATATTATTATTTCTCTTGTAATTTTTTGAACAAAATGCTGGATTATTTTCAGTACAAAACTACAGTCTCAACAAGTGATAGCTAAATTTGACATTATTAAGGTGTTCGTTATAGACCTTAATTAAAAAAAAACTTTTTGATTTAATTTGAAAAAGGGTTTAAAAAACCTACGCAAATTGTATTCATTGAGTCGTAAATAACGTCAGCTTCCTTTAGAAAATAAGAATGTAGAGAAGCTGCAATAGAAGTCACAGAAAAGCCAAAGCAAATACGTTCGTTTCAAAGTCGTTTTACTCAGCAAACGTTTGCAATTGTATCTGATTCCGCAGTTTTATTTTATAGGCGGAAATTGTGAGCGAAATGGATGACTCCTAAATATTCAGGTAGGGTGGATAAATTAAGGTATTTCATTACGGTAACTAGCTATTCGAGGATGGATGCAGGCTGCTCAGGTCTGGGATGGTTGGCGCTCATTGGGGGCAGCCTATGTCCAGCAGTGGACGATGGTGGGCTGATTGATTGATTACGATAAAATTTGAAATATATTGCCAAACGCTAAAAGGTAACTGTATTTTTTTGGTCTTTAATAACTTTATTCGATGCTATTTTGATAGCTAATAAAGTTTTGACTTTCCTTCTAATTTTATTTAATTACCTAAGTAATTTATAATCCTAAAGTAGGATTAAATTGTGACAAGAAAATGAGTATTCATGATCATCAGCTCGTTACCGCCTCCACCGAGAGGTCACAAGCCAAAGTAAAGGGTGATTTGGCCTTAATTGTCCACGCGAGCCTAATGCGGATTAGCCGACTTCACGACGATATCTGGCACTGCGGTGGTACCTACCACCTAGACGACTCAGTACCGAGTCTCCACCTTGTACTAACGATTGTGATTTTCTATGTCCCACTTTTAGATTATTTTGTTCAGACTACTGCACCACAATGTCAGTTAGAAGTTAAATAATTTGATATGCCTTTATAAATCCATTTGAAGTTCACTTATTTGTAAAATGAAGCGCACTACTTTTCTTACAAAGAGAAATCTATTTAATTATTCAATCTCATTTTACTTTACTTACTAATTAATCAAAGCACTGTAAAATAATGTAATTTGAATGTTAAAGTAAGATTATATAGATCTTGACTGTAATTAATTTCATTAAAAATTTAAATACCTACGCTTGTTATGTGTTGCTACCAACGTTTAAATATTTTAAAGTAATTGCAACATTTGGATTATCAATTTTCAACCTATCATAAATCAAACAATTAAATAGGTCTGCCCCATTCTGCGCCAGCTATCCCGGTCCTCCGCTTTTCTGATCCAGCTTTCACCTTAATACATTTTGACTTTTCGCAGGTTTTTGGGTTACTTAATTCGAATCCAATATATTATTGTTACGAGCTGGGGGTTCCGGATAAATTATTGCCAAACACGAAGAATAACACGGTAACACACTTTATTAATTAACCAATATTAATCACACACAACACTAATTACACTTACTAATTAATCAATTTAACGCACGCACTAAAATCCGTAATTAACAATGCACACTATAACACAACACTTTCCGCACACACACGTAATAATCACACGTTAACTCTTCACACTGTTATATCACACTCGACGATCCCTTAGATATCGCTTTATCTCTCACTTCTTCCTTGTAGTCGCAGGTACTTCGCTCTTCGTTCGCTCTTGAGTAGAACACAAGACTGCCGGCGCACCCGTCGGCCCGCCTTATATACCTGTCCGGCCACTGAGCTCGAAGCGTCGACGTCATTCTACATAGTTCGCGAATTATCTAGAACATACTAGACTCTTTGCTATTTGACAATTCGCATGTCATACTCTATGGACTGTCTGTGGACTGACGTCACATATTAGCCATATGAGAGCACATGACCGCGCGGATCAGAGAGACGCTGGCTGCTGAACCCGTGCAACAGTCACTGTAGCCGAAATCGGCTTGGAATAATAATAATAATAATAATTAGCCGCCATATTTAATGACATTTTAATTACGTCTATTCGTAACATTATCATTATATAATAACCATTATGTCCAAATTACTATAAACGTCATATCATGGTTGTCATAAATAAACGATAATTTTAGTTGGTGAATTTTTAGCCAGCGGTGGTTATCGCCTATTTCTATAGAACTATAATATGTTTTATCTACGAGTAAAACATAATGCGAGCACGCTCAGACCAAATAATGTTATCGGCTAAGTAGTCGTTAATATTCTTGTATTCTATTTTCTAAAAGGGTTCTTTTAATCAAGACTTGAAACTGTAAGGGCAGATTGACAATATTTTGTAGCACTTTATTAAAATTATTTGAAAGAAAAGAAAGAAGAAATAATTTATTATTTTTAGATATTGCAACACAAACAGAACAAAATGTATTAAAATAAAATGGAGAAATATAATTAAAATATGTAAACAAGACGGTGAAATAAACCATGAGGAAACCTGCACACGCCTGCAAAGAGATTCAAAGGTTGTGCGTGAAGTCGTCCAATCCGCACTGGGCCCGCGTGGACGACTAAGGCCTATACACCCGCGTACGGGTAGGCTCGTGCCCCTCGGTAGGGACGTTTAATGAGCTGATAATGATGATGATGATGTAAACAAAACCACACCTCTGTGCTACGATGTCCAAAGTAATTGGACCCACTCAGCATGTGCCCTGGCCCAGTCAAATCTGACCCTGACGCTGGTTTTCTGTGAGTCCTTGTGAGTAGACTTTGAAAAATTACTAACAAATTATTACTCACTTTGATCCATTCAACTAAAACACTGAAATATTGTAAACTGGAAACTATAGATACTCGAAGTAAGTGCAATTGTGCCTTTTTAGCCGGTAAAAAAGGCAATATAACGTCTTTCTTAGGCGTCAGGTGCACAGAAATGTTGACGGAAAATGTTGTATATTAAGAGTTATTGCTATATTTTGTCACTGCATCTATCATGAGCAGGTGTATTTCTTACCAATATGTGAGCGAATGGACGACAAATTCATCGCTTTGCCATAATATTCAATAATATATATGTGTTGTAAATTTGATTTGGAAACTCTGATTACTTTTGATCTCACCAGATTTGGAAATTTGAGGAAGCTTTGTTTTGTTTGTGGATTCTCTTTACACACCATAAGGAAACTATTACGTTAACATCATAATAAAAATGGAATAACGTTTACTGCATAGTCTGCTTTGTATTGATTAAATTGAGTAAAGTCGTGTATCCCTATTTATCATTACGTAAGTAAGTTATCAAACAATACTGCGCCCGATAAAAATGTATTCAGGATGATAAAATGAAGGTTTTCGAGCTAATAAAATAATTAATGCTATTTTTTCACGAGAGTATATTTATTACGCTTTATTTTTGCTCATTCCACTTTTGGACTTTCGAATTCAGAGATCAATAAGGTCTCCCAATCCTTGTCACCTGTTATCTTCATCTTGCTTTCACCACTGATTTGTAAGTCATAGATCAATCTGGCCATTGGGAATTCCAGATTCATCATTGTTAATTTTATTCAGAGTGAATTTCCATTTTAATAAAAGAAAAATCCCTAACAAAACCTTGTTCTTCACAAATCCAATAAAGTCGGAAAATCGTAAATCTTCCCTTTGAGCTTAATAGAGACCAATCGTTCAACGTCAATAAGCTCAAGACTTAGACGAGTCTATTGTTTGCTTCTTACAGCAATAATAAACTTGAAAAGAACACTTCAGTTAAGCCAAGAGAAAATATAATGAATTAAATAAATCAAACGGTGGCTCAATGGTGTGGACTGTCGCCCTCCTACCGGGACTCCTAACAGTTTTAGAGTTGTGATTGAGCAAACTACACATAGCGTTAAATATTATATGAATACATGGTAAGTTATTCTACTTACCGCTTTACTTAAACTAATAAATAGTAGACGAAGACATAAAATCCCATCCATCTAGCCCCAAACTAGCATTAGTCTGTAATGTAGGTACTAAAATACGGCTAAACATTCTTATATACCTTTTCTTAAATAAATACGTAATTAGTAATTAAAAATAGTAAGTAACAGACATGTTCATAAATGTTTGTACTGTCCGAGGATCGAACATGGAACCCTTGGTGTGTTAGCCGACGTTTCAACTATAACACCTGATGAATTGCCATCATAGTGAATTTCTAAAGACTGAGTAAGTACTGATTC
>PQWD01009420.1:0-11231 GCA_019425675.1 Leucinodes orbonalis
TTGATACGAAATGCTCGGTAAAATACCTGTGATATTTTTTTTTATAGCTGCATATCTAAAGGCTCCGCAAAGTGACAGAAAAAACAATGTATTTTTGTGTCATTTATCATTGGTTGGTTTTGGTTACGTATCAATGTTTTTGATAAAATATCTGTGATATTTTTATTGAGAGTCTTATTAGTCAAATGTTTCAGCAGTACTTGATGAAAATTAAAAATGTTATCTATGGTGGATTTATTATGAATTGTTTATATGTGATGCTTTTTGTTGCTGTTTTTTGTTTAAACATATTACGTGATGTGTATGTTTAATTTATTTAAGTTAATTAAATGATTAGTATTCTTTGTTTATTTATTTTTATTCATGATGGGCTTGCTCTTGAGTACAAATTATCCTCGTGGAAGAGATGGAGTAAGTTTGCCTGTTCCCTCGTTTTAGAATGAAATTTACAAATTTAATTTAATTAGTCGCTGGGCACTGTGCTCATATTAAAAAAAAAAATCATTATGACGGGCAACCAAATTCAAATATTGCGAAAACATATTGTGTATAAGGTCACTTTTTGCGTAAACTTAAATCACTTACAATATCATCAAGCGGTCACGTGTATTTTCAAAATATAAATCGACTAATCTGATTAAATCACAATAGGTTTGTTAATAAAAGCACTGTTGCAGAGCACATTTCGGCGACAGCACGTAAATATTAAATAAGTTTGATGACCAACTTGGCACTGTTCCAGTAAAGAATCACAGACATTAAAAATACATTTCCACTTTTGCCCAAGACGCCAAAGCTGGGGAGAACATTATTGCCTATTTAATAATACTTGTTGCTAAATAAGTGAGCTTGGAGAGTGAATAGTTACCGCCGCCCGCCTTGTTGTTGACCAAATTAGGAGAATTTCTCTTGGCAACCGTTTCTGTTTTCTTACGTCGACTGAAGAGACAGTCTAATTAATATTTGGTTAATGTTTAACAACTGTTGTAAAAACTTCTACGAGAATTATAAGTACAAGAGAAAAGACTGATTGTGTAATCGTTTTATGAGAAATGTGAGATTTGCAGTAATATAATGTAATTTAATGACATAGTAGTGTGCCCACTGGTAAGCTTATTAGCTCTTTCTTTTTCTTTTTGTGGGAAAGACTTCTTGTTCTTTATGTTTAACAATTGGTTTTATAGAAGCAGTAAAATATATTAATCGCGCGTCTAGAACGTAAAATTAGTATACTAAGGGTAACTATAAATAGCCTTAGATAGATAAATCTATCTAAGGCTTATTCCTTCGTGATAGAGAATATGCCATTTAATGTCACCATGTAATCTTGAATTTATTTAGCTAAAGATATGAATTATGTACAGATATTTGCATCCACATAGCACCACCGTTTGTGTCGCCGGAACTTCTCTTGTCATATGATAAACATTTTCAGCTATGAGTAATTTTATTTGGAAATCCATGCTTCCGTAAGTTATTAATAGAATTCGTTCAATTCCTCGTTCATGTGCGCTAATATTTTCACAATATGATTTTCCTTCGTCAACATCTTACTGAAAATTAATTTCAAGGATCCGTCCGCCATTAATGTACCAATAAATAATTTGCAGGCTGGATTAAATAATTTAATCAGCAAGAACGTAAGTTAGGGTAATGTAATAACAAAAAATATCACAGATATTTTTACACTAATTTTGTAAAAAAACAAATCCTGTATAAAGATTAGTTAAGTTTTTCCTTTATAAATAAGGAAAAGTATCATTAGCCTATTACGTTCCATTTCAGAAATAGGCCTTCCCACATCGTATGACTATGAGGAATTTGGGTCAAGCGATCCTAATGCGGATTGGTAAGTAAACAAACGATTATTTCGAAAGAATAATTGACATTACGAGTAATGTGATACTAAATCACTGTATCACAATTCGAAATCACAGTGGCTCACACGTAGCAACGCTAGAGAGAACAGCGACTTGACCTACTAACAACAGATTTCGCACTTAACTCCGAAGCTGGTTTACGTAAATCGAGTAGCTCTCACGTTTCGGTATCGAGTATACTGTGGCGTATCGATCATAGTTCGCCTCTAGTTAAACTCTGGAAGTTTGTGAGTGAATGCCTATTAGAATTCCACTATTACAGGCGTTTGTTGGTGCTTCGAATTAGGCTTCGTTACTCGCTATTGAACCCAATGCTATAGTCTTGTTTTCATATTTATAAGTGCGAAATTTTGTGAGAGTGTAAAGATGTATATATGTGTGTAATGGAAAACTACGAAATGGATTTTGATAAAATTATACAGTGGAATAACAAATGGGCTGTAAAAATAATCTTCGAGTTCCTGTAGTGACGGATGCTTTACGTGTAAAACCGTCACATAAATAAAAAATATGACTTTTCATAGTTATTTAGCAATGAAGTTGACATTCCATTTTAAACGGTGAGTAACTGTAGTTTTTTAATAAAACTTTTATTTATTTTATAGGTAGCTATGTTTGTTGATTGGGTGTCGAAATCACTTACATTTGATAGTAAGGACCAAGGACACTCGTAACGCCGAAGCTTCGTTACATAATAAATAAATAGATGGAGAAACTCACTCAAATTTGTTCGCAAAATTCTGCCCATCGCTTCGGTCGGGTAAAATTTTCATTCATAATGTCGCTCGCTACATATCATTATGAAATAGTAGTGTGTTCGTGCTTTTGATTTTGTCCTCTTTTTATGGCGCGTTAAGGTCAAAATTTTAGTGAGGCCGTTTTGTAAAACTACATAAGTAAGCTTTTATTATGTATGTATTGTTTTTCGTTCCCAATAAAAAGAAAAAATATATCTAAGTGTAGATTTTCACGTCACGATAGTCATCGGATAAGTGGGTGTAATAAATTGAATCCCAACAATGCTCGGGTCACTACAACTATCGCCCTCACAGCCTTCATAATCGCAAATCATCGTGCACTCATTTATATTACGGCTTGCTTTTTATATGACGTCATCTCACATTTTTATTTCAGTGAAAACGCCAGCTGGAAATGTCTCTGCTGTTGATCGTCGATAAAAATAATGTTCGCATTCGAAACCATTTGAATTCGCCGGACACATAGATTCATTGATACGGGTGAAACACCCATATTGTTACGCAGATAAGCACTCCCAATTTGGATGTTTGCCAATTTCGTTGGCGCATTCATAACGGTTTGATTAGAAAAAAAAACTTACGTTCTCTTTGGAAGTTTGACGTCATGCGACGAAATTGCAATGGAATGTGTACTGGCTAGATTGAAATATACTGAAAAGTTTAAAATATTTAAATAAAGAACTTTTTTATTTATGTGTCCGTATAGGTACTCGCATTGCAGTTTGGCTTTAAATCTATCATATTTTAAACAAAAGTACTGGCGAATTTAATTTTCCAGGTTGATATTTGATATGATTGAGGTAGTTTATAACAGAAAATAGTTATAGTAAAAAAATGTACTCCAACTTTATAGCATATGTAAAGATTTCAATAGAAAGTATTACGTACCGCCGCTGTCGGGCGTTACTCCAACAATTGAATTATAGAGATAATTATGTTAGTATTTGCTAAATGCTGATGCTGGGCGGTTGAATGTGGCGAGAAATGATAACAACCAATTTGAGAGACTTTAAAAAGTACACTGATTTATTGCTAAATATTTTAAATAACAATAATTCGGGTCATGTTTACTTAGAATAATATTCCACTATTGAGAAATGCTTTGTAGCCATGTACGAACTCTTACAACCACTGTGCCATATATCGTCCCGTGAAATAGAAATGTTTTTGCACTTCTATGTTTCGGATAAGGGTACTGTAGCTAGTATGATTACCGGCCATAAGAGACATAACATCTGTTGTCTCGGGTGACGGGCGTATTGTGGCCTTGTTGTTGGTCTCAATTAAGGCGGGTGGCCTTGATTGTCATGTTCACTTACCATAAGGTGAGCGTCCTGACCAGAGTGTACAGGACACAATGTGTAACATAAAAAAAACAATTCTTTCGACGAAATACGTTAATATTGAAATTCATAAACTGGACCGTTGCAAAGATCGATATATCCTTGTCTTTATTTTATCTACCATCACCAACTGTGAGCATAAAATTCGATACTAAAGTTTCAGTTAAGATGCGATAGAATTTGTGATTCAAGCTTCAAAAATAATATTGGCAGTATAACTTAGTTGTGGTGGGCCACAATTTTCTTGATAAATTCTCACATAATTTTTAACTATAGTATCCAGTAATATTAAAGGTTTTTTAAATTATTAATCAAACTTCCTGATAATCATGGATAATCGTATTTGTCTTAATTGATTATGTGCTTTAACATCGAAATAAGATTTTAAAGAAGAAGAAGAAGGTTCTTGAAGAAAGCACGGAAACATATTTATTGACTGATTAAATAAAATATTCTTGTAAGATTTTAAATTAATGACATAAGCTCGTGCTACTTCCTAGCATAAACAACGTAACATCACTGAATATGTTGTTGTTGATATAAGTGCAGATGCCATCAAAGATATCGTAGCTCCCTTGGCTTTAGTACCTTCTAACAATAAAACATACAAAACTCGTAAAAGATATTGCAGTGTATGAATACGACTTTTTACTCGAACCAGTTTATGATATGTAGCGAGTTCTAGGTAACTGAAATGTAGACAAACTAGATGACGTCACAGTTGCAAATAACACATTGGAATTCAAGCTCTTAGGTTTCAGTTAGGTACTTTCAACTTAGTGAACCTTTGAGGGTATAAATCACAGTCGAGATTTTTATGCTTCATTGATTTGTCTGTAGTAGGACGATTTGATTTTATGCCATGCGGAAGACACAGTTAGATGATTTTATTTAATTTTCGTTTTTGGTCGAAGATAGCCTTGATAGCTTCACAAGTGGCGAGCGCAGAAGGCTCTCAATGCAAATAAATAGTAAATTAATATCCACTGACATTCACACAGCGTCTAGACTCAAATAAATAATAATAAATATAGTGAAACGTGGTCGCTCACTAAGGGCCTTTTGAATAGACTCAAGGTTGCTCAGCGTGCTAGAGGGCTATTTTAGGTGTCTCCCTACGCGATAAAATCCTAAACAAGGATATCCGTAGGAGAACTAGGGTGACAGACATAGCCCAGAGGATTAGCAAGTTGAAGTGGCAGTGGGCAGGGCACATAGTGCGTAGAACCGATGGCCGATGTGGCGGAAAGGTTCTCGAGTGGCATCCACGTAACGGAAAGCGAAGCGTAGGCCGACCCCTAACCAGATGGACGGATGATCTGGTTAAGGTGGCGGGTATCAGATGGATGTCAACTGCAAGGGATCGGTCCGCGTGGAAATCATTAGGGGAGGCCTTCGTTCAGCAGTGGACATAATTAGGCTGTAATGATGATGATGATGAATAAATATAGTCGAAATTAGGGTTGGTAGAGTTAGCGAGTATGATAAGCGAGCACGACCGATGTAACCGCCATGAGGATGAACGACGTGACGTAAATCTTCTGAGCTAAGTTTAACACAAATGACGTCACAGTACTCACCAACAATGGAGCGAGTATGAGAAGTGAGCACAACCGAGGTAACCGCCATGAGGACGAGCGACGTGACGTCAATATTCTGAGCCAAGTTTGATAGCAATGACGTCACAGTACTCACCAACAATAGTAGCGAGTATGATGAGCGCGAGCACAACCGAGGTAACCGCCATGAGGACGAGCGACGTGACGTCACTGGAGGTGGTGTTCCCGCCGGTGCCGTTGATGGTGGCGTTGCAGCCCCACGACACCGCCTCTACCCAGCTGCAGTTGCCGTCGAAAAAATCCGACGGCGGGTATGTGACGTCATCTGGGAACAATAATAGAAAATAAAATTTAAATGGAATTTTAGGCAAATGTTGTTAAATTGAGGCTGTTGGTGTAAGGAGCAAATGAAGTTTTTATTTTTTTTTAAATATGATAAACAACTAATAATATTTATAAAAAAATCTATTACACAATTAAAATTTTAACATGGCTATATCTTCTAGGCAACACCAGTGTAGAGAAATAAAATACATGGGAATTGGGACCGAATAGTGTACGTTTACTTGGTGGTACCTACCTAGATGACTCGATACTGAGTCGTCTAGGTAGGTACCAGTACAGTGCCAGATATCGTCCCGTGAAATAGGAATGCTATGCACTTCGGTGTTTCAGGATGAGGGCACTGTAATTAGTGAAATTACGGGGTATAAGAGAACTAACATCTGTTGTCTCGGGTGACGGGCGCAGTGCGGCATTGATGGAGAATGGTAACTGTTTATCAGTTGTTGGTGTTTGTTAATGCCGCGCTGTCTTGGTCAGATATATCACTTACCATAAAGTGAGCGTTCTGATCATCCTCTTTTCATCTTAACATAAAAAAAGTTACGGCATTATGTCCTAACGTCAACAATTCCGCATTCTATATTCCTGCTCGAAAAGTGCATTTTGCATACATGCTCGTAGTATATGATAAAACACTGGTTGCGACCATAGGTGGTGTGCTGAATATGAGTATTTTTATTTATGACTTATCAAATTAATGCCAAAAAAAATATATAAGCACAAGCATCAAATCAAATTAGCATTAACACCTTAAAACGGTGTTAAAAATTCAAGTACTAATTTGAATCCGTCCCACTATGCTAGCAATATTTAAATCCTCCCTTCATAGCCGGATGGTAGAGACGCTCCATTTATAGAGAAGTGAAGCTCTGGAGTGGTGCTTAACAAACAATGCAAGCCGGTGCTGTCTGAAAACCCTCGAAACTCTGCTGTCGCTTTAAAACCTACTGCCACTTTGCGGGCATGTCGTTAGACGTAAACACCGAATTTTTAGTGCTGTAAACATTGAATTTAACTAGCGAGTAGTAGATTGTATAGTGAGTTAACTAAGATTATATTATGTGCCTTGAAAAAAAGGAAACGATATAACTTATTTAGTGTGATGGTTGAGATGTCAGATACTACACCGAGGGTTCCGGGTACGATCCCCGGGCAGTACAAACATTTGTGTGCATGAACATTTTGTTTCTTTGTATTGGTCCAGACGAACACCAGGTGTTTCTATGTAAAATATATATAATTTTCAAAAAACTATATAACTATGTTTATCCGTTGTTGAGAAGCCATCATCATCATCAGCTCATTAAACGTCCCCACCGAGGGGCACGAGCCTACCCGTATAGGGTGATTAGGCCTTAGTAGTCCACGCGGACCAAGTGCGGATTGGAATTGGATTGGATTGGTTGAGAAGCCATATTACAGGCTAATGCTTAGTTTGGGGCTAGATGGCGATGTGTGTATTTCAGTGGATAATAATTGTTAATTAAGGCTTTTTTTGTCATTCATCGATGGCCTATGATGGTAGCCGGGGCCATAGCAATAGCTTAACATGTCAACCAAAGCATAATCAATGAAAGACGATTCCGGATGGTCTTTCAAACAGTAAGATTTTAATCAAACTGGGAAAATACTTAATAAAATGGCTTTTGTAAGTGTATGCTCGTAAATGCGAAGCCATGCAGTGCAAAGAAAGATGATGATGTTCTTTTAATGATATGGTTCCATGATATAGTCTTTTAAAGTTACTGATTATAAGCTAAGGTTCGGAATTATATTAGCACTTGCATATTGTATGGTACTTATGTTAAAAACCAAATCAACAGTCAAAAACTTTATAAATCATTGATTTCCAAAAAATAAGTTTAATCTAAAAGAATCCTAGCCAAAGGTTTTGAACTTTCAAAGTTTATGTTGACAGACCCTCTAATCAAAAGTTATATTACCGATGGTATAACAGAAATTGAACGTTAATGCCTCATAGTAGAGGTTAAAATAGAAAAGTAAGGTCGTTGCTTTCCCCCCCCCCCCCCATCGTTAAGATTGTAGTCACGTATCAACACCATTTGAACCACAGTGAGAAATTCTCATCCATATTCATCAAGTGATACACCGAGCAATTAGGAAAAAATTCTTGTCCGTTAGAGCGGACCGTTTCTTGTACCCAAAGGAAATGCATCACTAACTGGCAACGCTGTTAAAAAATAAGGAACTTATAAATTAGTAAGTAAAAGAATTCTATAAGACCGGATATCTTGCGCAAAATGGGCGAGAGTAATGTCCAGCAGAGGACTCCATGATAATCTTTTGTGTGTGTTCGTGTGAGTTTTGTTCATAGCTTATATATTTAATATATTTTCATTATATTAAATATACATCCAACGACCCATTTAATATAATGGTTGCGACGTCAGCTACTACACCAAGGGTTCCCGGTTCGATTCCCATGCAGTACAAACATTTATGTGCATGAATATATCTGTTTGTATTGGTCAGGGTGTTTCTATGTACAATATGTATGTATTTAGAAAAAAAAAACTATTTAATTTTGTCTACCCGTTGTTTAGAACACATATCACAGACTAATGCTTAGTTTGGGGCAATGTAAAAAATATGTTCTATTTTTACTTGCATGAAAAAAAAATATAAATCGAATTGTACCGCATTCTTACTACTATAAAATAAATTCATTATAAAATATCACTCAACCAGTAACCATCTCTTTGCATCAAGGCCGACGTCTAAGCCCTCGACTGCCGTGTTATAAAATCCCGTTCAAATTCCGGTATCTTCACCCCACTTTTCGTACAAGTGACGCGCATCAAAGAAGAAGCTTGCACTTTACCCGATCGTCCCGGAAAGGGTTTAGTGTGAATTTGCAAGCGACCCGGCCGCCGTGACTGGAATGGGATCGACTCGACGACCGCTAGGATTAACCGAGATATTGGGAGGCTGCCGTGAAATGTTTCCTTCCTGTGCGAAGATGCTTGAATAGTTGCAGTTGAATTTTGTATGATTTCACTTCATCTATTTATACATTGCTGGCTAGGTATGGTTCGGTAGCTTAATTTTTTTGGGTGGGGATTTTTTTTGTGAATTGTATTTTCAATTATTTCACTTCATTTTGTTTATACATTGCTGGCTAGGTATAGTTCGTTCGTTTAATTTTATTTTGTGCGAGAACTTTTTTTTAAATTAAACTGTACATCTAGTCTGACAAACAAGACCATAAAATTTACTTTAGACATCCATACTTTGATTTATATTAAAAAATATGAATTTGTATTTTAATTTTGACCATCAGGAAAACAATTATACATCATCAGCTCATTAAACGTCCCCACCGAGGGCACGAGCCTACCCGTATAGTGATTAGGCCTTAGTCGTCCACGCGGCCCAGTGCGGATTGAACGACTTCACACATAACCTTCGAATCTCTTCGCAGGCGTGCATGTAGGTTTTCCTTCACCGTAAGAGCGTCGGATAACGTACAATATTTTCGAAAATACATTGTACGTGTCGGGATTTGAACCTCAACCCTCCCGGTAGGAAGGCGACAGTCCACACCATTGAGCCACCGACGCTCATTAACAATTATACGTAGCTCCGAATTCAGAAATTATTGACCCTTTAGCAGGAAGCGAACGCCGCGGTCGGTAGAGCTAACACTCAGTGCATTTTTAGCTACTAACGTAAATGGATGTCGAGTTTTATTCTGAGCCAGCGTATAAGTGTTGACTTAGAAGCTCAAGTGTGCTACTTACTGAGTGCACCTTTCACCTTTTCAAGCTTGCTGCCAAAAGTTTACACACTTAATTCTTGAACGTTGTTCCTTAAATATTTGTATTTTCGGGTGTTTAATGTATTATTTATATTATACCTATGATTTATAATATATTGTTCGCTGTTAATGTTTAAAAAAATGGCATAATTGCTTAATTTTTCCTAGCCCGCATTAATGAAATTACTCGTACCTCTACAAAATAATATGTACCGCAATACCGTCATGCATCATTAAATTTTAGATCATCATCATCATCATCAGCTCATTAAACGTCCCCACCGAGGGGCACGAGCCTACCCGTATAGGGTGATTAGGCCTTAGTCGTTCACGCGGGCCCAGTGCGATTGGACGACTTCACACACAACCTTCGAATCACTTCGCAGGCGTGCATGAAGGTTCTCACGATGTTTTCCTTCACCGTAAGAGCGTCGGATAACGTACATATATTTTCGAAAATTCGAAAACACATTGGTACGTGTAGGGATTTGAACCCCAGCCCTCCCGGTAGGAAGGCGACAGTCCACACCACTGAGCCACCGACGCTCTCTTTACGAAATTTTAGATGGTTATCTGGAATCAGAGTTGCCAACCGTCCCGATTTTGCCGGGACAGACCTGATATCGAAGCGTTGTCCCGGGTCCCAGCAAACTATCGATTTTGTCCCGATTTTTGTCAATATGCAAGAGGATCAATCAAATAACATCATATATAACAAACATGATGTAGAATTATTAAAATCGGCTCATAACTAAAACTACAAATTCATCATTTAAATTATTGACTGTCCCACTTGCATCATAATATGATTGGATCAACCTTCGAATGTCACTGATAGATGATAGATCGTCCTGATTACCCCCCCCCCCCTAAAAGTGACAACCCTGTCTGTAATAGGTTTCATTTGCGAAAAAAAAGAATTTACTCTTAATGAAATAATAGCATATTTTAAAGAAAAACAATAGATATTGTGTCCGGATTCCATCAATAGTAATTTTAAATATATGTTACGACTTTTGGTGTAGACTGGCCAGTAAGACTGACTATTATATTCGACGACTAAAATAGACAGATTCGACTGACGAGAACAGAGGACTGCCGACCTATATTATTGTATTATTTTAATATTATAATAAAAGACCACGACCGCAGTCCATGTTTTCTTTACATGTGGTCCTTCGAAATAATTTTGACTCAGCATATGGACGATACAGTTTAAAAGAAACATGTTGACCAGAAGTAAAAGTGCGCAAGCATGGACAAGATGGCTGACGCGCCCCGATCATCCTCTGCACGAGCTCCATCTCAGGTATCTAGTACCAATGTATCTGAGCGGTTACGCCGACAGCGTGCGCAAAAGGCTAAAAGTATTGCTGCTCAAAAATTAGCTGATATTGAATTACGTATGCTCGAAAAACGTGCCGAAATTGAAAAACGGCTTGTCGAAGAACAAACGGCGATCGAGTTAGAGAGCCTGGCTCTTGATGATCAAGGTGAGGATTTCATAGATAGACATTCTATGCGTAGCCAAACCCTTTCATTTACATCTAAAGCTCGTTGTGATAAGT